>CAIGQZ010000320.1:12318822-12335381 GCA_903798205.1 Danio tinwini | reverse complement strand
ATATATATATGTATATATATATATATGTGTGTGTGTATGTGTGTATGTATGTGTGTGTATCTATTACTTGCCAGTTTCTAGCATCAAGTAATTTGTCTGTCCACAAAAATGCCACTGCACAGAAGGTGATTGATGTGTTATATAACATTTTGAAGGACAGGATTTTGGACCAGTGAGCGGCATCTCACTGTGGGGAGGAGGGTTAATACAAAGGCTGATGCAAAATACAAGATAAAGCTTTAAATCCAAGAGATACACTTTAGGCTACCAACTGGTTTTGAGTATCCCTCTTGTACATACTAATTTCACTTTACTTTAGCAAAGGAATGGGAACAACATAAAGGTGTGTTAGAAATGGAGGAAGATGAAATGTGGCTGCTGATTGACCCCCTTTAACATGATGGATGGGGTCTAAAGTGCTTTTTACTGATGGAGAAAACTGTATTGATCATACACAGAGTGGGCGGAGTCTTGATGGAAGAGGAAGTGAATGGCAGTCTTAGTAATAATGATGCCCTAAGGGATTGAACACACCGAGTCTTATATCACGCTGTCAAAGCTATAATAATACTAATAATAATTCAGTATTATCACAAAACATAAAATAAACAGAAAAGATAGTAAGAAAGAAAAATCTAAGTTAAACTGGTGTAATTCCATCTCTGAGTGGGATTTGATCTGGTATTTAAAGCCTTGGCAAACAAAGGACACTTAAGACTCTAGCCTCTCTTGTCAGTTACTAATGTAGCTAGCCACATTAACAAGGATGTGAGGAACCTAACGTTGGTCACTAGTGTGTCTCTTAAGACTCATGGGTCACGGCACCAACGTAACCCCTTTGGTTCTACTCATCCTGCTCAGAGTGGCATGTGAACCAGTGTTTCAAGCACTCAAAACAGGTACACCTACAATGATCCCAAGGTTTATCCACACAGTTCCTACGTACATACTGTCTTTTGTTACACTCACCATTCCTTAAAGCTCACTGCCATCCGGGTCACGGCACCAATATAACATTCTGTACCACTCTACCCACTCTGTTGGGATGTAAATTTGTTGTTCCTGCACTGAAAGCAGCTACACTAACAAGAATGGCAATAAGGCTTATCTAAACAGTTACTATACACTGTAAATGTTACTTTTTTACACTCATCTCTGAGTATGACACAATCTTTAATTTCTGTCATATGAAGTGGGCAAGCCAGCTAGAAAACTAAAGACTCCGGCCTCGAGTCAGTCTCTTGTGGCCCTAAGAGTGAGGTTTACCTGCATAGCTCTTACTAGCTGGCATCTGTTACATTATCATCACTCTCACTTACAGCAGACAGTGTCCATTTATGACATTCTCTTGGAAAAAAACAGCTCAGTGTTCCACTAATTCCATTAGGACTGCATTAGCTAATAGTTCACTTTGTTGTTTCCTCTACCACAGCTGCTTCTTCAAGTGGTTTTTCTCTTTGAGTTGAGCATAATATGATGGCACCTGCATTTTTGAGAGCCAGAATATTGATTTATTGCTGAATTGGGATTCATTTGAATGTTTGCTCTCTGAAAACATGCCAAGGGGTCCTGAATTGTAGTATGAAAGCATCCTGTAAATTTTAGAGCTCAAGCCTTTCTTGTCAGTCTAAAACAGCTTATATTAAGCTCTAAAGGACAAATTGTGAATGAGCTACTGTATTATGTGATCATATTTCTAAACTCCACCTCCCCTGAAGATCAACGCCCACTTCTATCACTGCCTGTTTAGCTCTGCCCACCAATTTGCACTGCAGTAGGTATTATAATAATAAAAGAGGATAAATTATAAATCTGTTCCAAAGACAACACTTCAGATCACCCAAGATGTAGAAAATCACAGTTATTGCATTGCCTTCGTTTTGATCCCATTATCAGGAGCAAGTCGATGAACTGAGTCAGAAAGAACAAAAATGTCTTTTTTTTACCTAATTTTAGTGCAGATTCTGCTGAACTTGAACTAAAAATTGATGCTTTGTCAACTATTTTGGATCCCACAGTAATGACGCACCACACAAGAGCGAATAACAGTTTTTATACAAGTGTACACTTGCTTTTTCTGTTCTTACTTTAATATGTACTCAGTTTTTATGTGTTATTCGCCTAAATAACAGCAGCATCTGTCTATGAATGATGTAGGCTGTCAAATATACATGCATATAGACACATAACTGTCCTTCCTTTCCAACTTTTTTTTTATTATGCAAAACTGTCAACCAATCACACTAGTGTGCATTTACTTTCGCATTAACAATGTACTACACCCATTCAAACAGTGTGTTCAGATTTGGGGGACAAAACATGGCAGAAAATAGAATATTGCTTATTAATCATGATGTTTATTGATGTAAAAGTCTTGATAACATGCATACCTCAGAGAAAGAACTGTCTTATATATGTATCTTCATATGGGGATTTTTGTATGTGTTTCTGTGATTATTTCGACAGCCACTATCATCCTGAATGAGCTGAACTGGACGGCGGCTCTGGATGACGTCTTCAGGAAGAACAAAGAGGATGATCCATCGCTCCACTGGCAGGTGTTCGGCAGTGCAACAGGCCTGGCGCGATATTTCCCAGGTAAAGTACTGGAAAACAAAGGCTGTTCTAAATATTGCGTTTACAGTTGGCAAAATAATTTCACTGTTGATTGTGGCATGTGAGGGTGGCATTTGGAGCAGAGCCATAGACTAATGAGAGTAAATGAACACAATGAACGGAGACAGAGAACAAAAAACAGGAAGGCAAATGCACAAACATGGCCAAAGTCTTGCATATGCAGGAGTGAAAACTCTTAAATATGTACTTTTTTGTTAATATTAATTACTCAATCAAAATGTTATTTAAATATGAAATGCATTTAAATACTTACTATTAAAAACTGCTACTGTTCTACTGCTTTTAAAGTCGGATTTCATGACCCTAGAATCCGATATCTGATACTTATATTAAAGAAATGATTGGTACATAAATATTTTACCTACTTTTATTACTCACCGGCCACTTTATTAGGTACACCTTACTAGTACTGGGTTGTACACCCTTTTGCCTTCAAAACTACTTGAATCCTTCGTGGCTTAGATTTAACAAAGTACTGGAAATATTCCTCAGAGATTTTGGTCCATATTGACATAATAGCATCACGCACTTGCTGCAGATTTGTTGGCTGCACATCCATGATGCGAATCTCCCGTTCCACCACATACCAAAGGTGCTCTATATCAACTCATTATCATGTTCAAGAAATCAGTCTGAGATGATTCGCGCTTACATGACATGGCGCGTTATCCTGCTGCAAGTAGCCATCTAAAGATGGGTACACTGTGGTCATAAATGGTCACCAACAATACTCAGGTAGGCTGGGGCATTGACACCATGCTTAATTGGTTCTAATGAGCCCAAAGTGTGCCAAAAAAACATCCCCCATACCATTACACCACCACCACCAGCAGCAGCCTGAACCATTGATGCAAGGCAGGATGGATCCATGCTTTCATGTTGTTGATGCCAAATTCTGAGCCAACCATCCGAATGTTGCAGCAGAAGTCAACACTCATCAGACCAGGCAACATTTTCCCAATCTTCTATTGACCAATTTTGGTGAGCCTGTGCGAATTGTAGCCTCAGTTTCCTGTTCTTAGCTGACAGGAGTGGCATCCAGTGTGGTCTTCTGCTGCTGTAGCCCATCCGCATTAAGGTTGGACGTGTTGAGCATTCAGAGATGCTCTTCTGCATATCTCAGTTGTACCGAGTGGTTATTTGAGTTGTCTTTCTATCAGTTTGAACCAGTCTGGCCATTCTTCTCTGACCTCTGGGATCAGTAAGGCATTTGTGCCCACAGAAGTGCCACTCACTGGATATTTTCCCTTTTTCAGACCATTCTCTGTAAAACCTAAAGATGGTTGTGTGTGAAAATCCCAGTAGATCAGCAGTTTCTGAAATACTCAGACCAGCCCGTTTGGCACCAACAACCATGCCACGTTCAAAGTCACTTAAATCATCTTTCTTCCCCATTCTGATGCTCGGTTTGAACTGCAGCAGATTGTATTGACCATGTCTATATGCCTAAATGCATTGAGTTGCTGCCATGTGATTGGCTGATTAACAAGCAGTTGGACAGGTGTACCTAATAAAGAGGCCGGTGAGTGGATAATTGGGAGTGAACTGTGATGAATGTTTTTAGGGACAAAACTATTTTACATGTAAACTTTTAATGAAATTAATGTTAAAAAATATTCCTTTTTATTTAAATAAATAAATAAATAAATAAATAAATAAATAAATAGTGGGTGTGAAATATTTGTAATTTTACATTTACAGTGTTCTTATAAACTGTTACTAAAATTCATATTAAATATTGAACTAATATTGTTTATAAAATATTTAAATAAAAAATAGGTTAAAAGACTTCCTAGTAAAAGTTGTCATTTATCTCAACAGCACTTTTGGTTGGCTAGCTATAGTCAGTTATTTATTTAGTTAATTAATTAGTTAGATAAATAATATAAAACATGCAATACATTAAATGTATTATTATTTATTTGTTATATTTTAATTGTTATTTGTTTGTTTTGTTCCTACATCATAAGCCCATAAAATCAGTTACTATTACATAAAATAAGATTAATTCAATCACAGATTTTTTTTGTTGGTTGTCATTCGTTTTAAATGAAATATTAAATATAATTGAATATGTATTATTAAATACTAAGTGTTTAATCCATAGGTCTCAAACTGGATTCCTGGACGGCCGCAGCTCTGCACAGTTTTGCTCCAACCCTAATCAAACACAACTGATCCAAGTAATCCAAGGTGTTCAAGACTATTAGACACTATTAAGCAGGTGTGAGTTTGAGGTGGCTGGCACTAAACTCTGCAGAACTGCGGCTCTCCAGGAATTGAGTTGGAGACCACTGTTTTAATCAATGTGAGTTCATTATAACTATTAAATTGTAAATTGTGACTGTTCACTCTTTACATCAGGGGTGCTCAATCCTGTTCCTGGAGATCTACCTTCCTGCACATTTAAGTTGCAACCCATATCAAACCTAACCTGCCTGTGATTATCAAGTGATGTTCAGGTCCTAATTAATTAGATCAGATGTGTTTAATCAATGTTGGAGCTGAACTCTGTAGGAAGGTAGATCTCCAAGAAAGGGGTTGAGCATTACATTAAGCTTTTATCACCTCTTTAAAAAAAAATGTTATTAGATTAGAACATAATAATCATAATAAACAACACAATATCCCATAATATCCCATCTGCCCTATAGCTTCCCCTTGGGTCGACACTAAAAACAAGATTGACCTGTATGATGTGCGCCGCAGGCCCTGGTGAGCAAACATGTGCTGTTTTAATTTTATCAATCTATAAAAGACATGCCAAGTGTTGTTTTTCTTTATCTTTTTAGCTGGTTTTGATGGTTTTCCTCTGTGTTTGTAGGTATATTCAGGGTGCAGCTTCACCTAAGGACATGCTGATCTTGGTGGACGCGTGAGTGAAGTCTTTATTATTCACAGTAATAATTCATACACAAAGCCACTGAACCCAGTCCTGCACTTTGAGCATTAGGCTGATCAGCAGAATGACAGATTCCTCACCATCCACTTAAAGAGCTCGTGTTCGTTCAGCGTTCCACTCATTTATCAGCATTAGAGAGAGAGTGAGAGATGGTAGAGAGACACATGCTGATTAAAGACTGACATCGAGAGTTATAAACATGGAAAATCAATTCTTACTTTGGCAGGTTATAAATAACAGAGTTGTTTTATTAAATGAAGTGGTTTATGAATAATAAACAGTGTTTTTTTAACAAGTATTTATTTATTTTTTGTTCTCTATAGATTCTTTCTTTCTTTCTTTAGGCTGATGATAAAGAATTTTTGTTGTGATATAATGTCGCAGAAATTGTTGCAATAAGCGATGTTATTGAGATCATTTATGCCACTGATTATATAATTAAAAAACAACAGCATAGTAATAGCAATAGTCAAAGACACTTTTAAGGGACAAAGACTTTTCATTATTAAGGTTATTTAGATTCTGAAATTTTATGTTAAAAAGGTACGAGTATGTTAAAGTTATGTTAAGTAGGTTGATGTTAAAATGTTCTATTATGTACAGTATACACTATTAAATGTCCAATTATAAACCTTGACACTGGTGAGGTAGAATGTAAATGTAATTGCATAATGGCTTTAGCAATATTTGTGAATTTGTAAACATTTATTGCAAGACCAAAAATTATTGAGGGCATGTCAAGTATCGCACAATAAGTCGATATATTCTATATTGCAAGAGGCAATTTATAATCTACAAAATAATAAAAAAAATATATTTATTTTATTTTTATTCATATAACTACATTTTTTAATTCTACAAAATGTTCTACAAAGTAATATCTGCATTAATGTATTCATTTTTAGCTCTTTAAGCTATATATAAATGTACAAAACAAGGTGTTTACCTTTTTTATTGGTTTATCTACTTTTCAGTGACTCTCTGTGCTATCTATATCTAAAGTATTAGGTACAGTATTCCAGTATAAGGATTTGTTTTGTGTAATTTGCAATTTAAGGTGTCATTCATTCATTCATTTATACAGTCATTCATTTATTTAACTTTAGGCTAACCAAGTCTATGTTTTATCACATTTATCACATTTATATTATTGCCCTTTTAAATTGGAGGTAGGCTGTAAGAGGCAGCAATGTTTTATTAAATGAAGTGGCTTACAAACATTATACAGAAGACATTTTCATGTGCAAGCACCTTTAAGCTCCATTAATAAATAAATCAATTTAAATTATAAATTATAAAGCGCAATAAAATCATGCTTGGCAGTGAAATTCATTCATACAAATTTGGTAACAAATACGACCCAGAAATCTGCAAATTTCATCAAAAGCAATATTGGTGAGTCATTATGTGTTATTTTATCATACGTTAGGGTGTATTTTGGTTGTTGGTGTAATTAGGCTTGTTGTGTGTGAAAATAAGGCTGTGAAGAGTGTATAGCTCAGCTGTAATGTTGATGGTGATATGCTGTCTGGGCGTTGAGCCCATTAGTGAGGATCAGCTTCAACCAATCAATGCGGTTTAGCTTAATGACTAAACCCTGGAGCCCACACACCTCCCATTGGAATCATAGTGATTATTAACCCATAAAAACCTGCATGTCAGATCTGAAGCTGTTATAAAGCTAAATACGGTTTTATCTCTTCTATACGAGTTAGTCTGGTTCTGTTTTGATTTTGATGTTGTTATCTTGAAATTTGTTTGTCAGGGGTCAGTTAAAACCTAATAAACTAATTGTGTTTTAGCTCTATTCAGCGCTATGGGGGGAAGGGGGGTGGCGGGGGTGATTGTGCCTGCACTCTCTGTATCGATTGATTCAATGTTTTATTCATTCATTCATTCAATTTAAAATTACAAACAGTTATGGACTGGCTATGGTCTCTATTCATTAATTTATTTATTTATTGGTCATCTTTCTAAGCTTATATACTGTATAATTTACAAAATAAAAGTTTTTCATTTACATGATTTGTTTATTTATTTGCACCGCTTTCTTTGACTCTCTAGATCAGGGGTGTCAAACTCGCAGCCCTACACAGTTTAGCAACCCTGCTTCAATACACTTACAGTACCAGGAGGTTTAAAACAAGACTAAAGGACTCAATTAGTTTGATCAGGTGTGTTAAATTAGCATTAAAGTTAAACTGTGCAGAGCTGTGGCCCTCCAGAAACTGAGTTTGATACCTCTGCTCTAGATTGTCCATATAATCATTCATTCGCTCGTTCGCTCATTTGTTTGTTCGTTCGTTCGTTTGTTCGTTCGACCCAGCTGAGGCTCGAACCACTGCGCCACCATGCAGCTCTGATTGATTATTTATTTATTTATTTATTTATTTATTTATTTATTTATTTATTTATTTATTTATTTATTTATTTATTTGTTTGTTTGTTTGTTTGTTTATTTGTATATTTATTTATTTGTTTGGGTTTTTTTTTACTCTAAGGACTATATCTACAGTTGAGTATATATTATAGGATTGATTGATTGATTGATTGAATTTGATTGATTGATTGATTAATTTATTTTATTTTATTTTATTCATTCATTCATTCTTTTTTCTTTATCCTGCTAGCCTTCTTCATATAACCAATCGTATCTATATTTACAGTATAAGGTGTCTCTCTCTAATTATGTATTCTTTTCAGGTTAGTTGTAATATTTTTGTTAGTTTGTTTTGTCTATATCTATTGGTTATTATAATTTTATTATTATATTTATTATTATATTGTTTTTATTATTATTGTATTTATTATTTATTATTGTTTGTTTTGTTACACAGTTTGTTGTCTAAAATTAAGTTTCTCATATTAACTTATAATAACATATTCACATATATTATACAGTCACATACTATTACTCAAAACATGAGTTAACCGAATCTTTTGCAACTATTATACAGTAGTGAATGTGTAATAACTATGTAGTGATTGTGCTGTGTTTCTCTGTAGGAGTGGAAGTGTGTCAGGCCTGACGCTAAAGCTCATTCGCACCTCAGTCAGCGAGATGCTGGAGACTCTCTCAGATGACGATTACGTCAACATCGTCTCTGTGAGTATACAGGAGATGATCGACTTCCACAGAACTGACTCCCTGCTGAGCACAATCGAAAGTCTCAAGCGCGGAGCCTTCAAACATCCATAACGTCACACTTAATTTTCTGCGGTTTCACTTCGGCACCGCTGAGGCGCAGGCCAAAAGAATTATTGACATTTCCCATCATCCTCTGCTCCAGACGCCGTGCAATTTATTTATGAAATACATCATTTATTTCATTCCGTTCATGAGACTTACTGACAGGAATAAAAAACAACACCAACAAACTCTGCTTTTAAGTAAGTGAGTGAGCTGTTTTGTATATTTTCAATTAACTTTCGTCCTTCATTGCTTTAATAGTCGCAAACGCTCGTATTTTATGGCGGGTTTCCAGCTGTGTGACGTTAGCTTGACATTAATGAAATTAGGCAACAGTGCTTTAAGTGTATTGCTGGCACTGAGCCATCAGACTTACATAGAGGAGCCACACAAAGCCTGAATATTAATGATGCAAAATCATTTTATAAGAGTCTTTGCTTTTGTGTGTGTTTTACTGATACTGTAACTTACCAACTAATGCTTTTATTTGGTTTCAGTTCAACAATTCAGCCAAGTCGGTGGCCTGTTTTGACAACCTGGTCCAAGCCAACGTCCGTAATAAAAAGATTTTGAAGGAGGCCGTTCAGAAGATCACTGCCAACGGCACCACTGACTATAAAATCGGCTTCAAGGAGGCTTTCAACCAGCTGGCTTATGTAAGGATAAATATTGTAGATTAAATAGTCACCAGAGTCATAATATCATGGTTTGTAATGAAAATAATATCACTAGTTATTTTTGCCTGTTGGGAATATAAAATTATTTAAGGCTTGTGACAAAAATGGTGCCTAAACGAAGAAAAATCTCCCCACAAATTCATTGCATCACAATTAATGTCTTATAAATGTGGACAATTGAGGTAACAGCTTTTGAAAAAAAAAGAGAGTATTTATATACACAGGATTATGTGAATTTACTGGAGTTTTGGGTGTGTGTTTGAGTAAAACATAATTTTAGAATAGAAAATAGACTAGAAAATGATAAAGGACCAGAAGATTTTTAAAACAGTAGAATCTAGAACAGGATGTTTGTATTAGAAAGTTAACTTAAAGGGGATTGTTAGATTATGCAATTATTTTGTCTTTCAACGATAAAGAAATAATAAAATAATTCTAGATAATATGGCTGCTTTGCATTTAAACTAAACTGTAATCATTACGTGATAATGAATGAAGAATGTCAGTTCGCAATGTTACATTGTTACACAATGTTACATTTAGACCTGCACTCATACTCAGACTTATAACCAATCACTAGGGCCAGACGGAATCTGTGGATGTTTTTTGCTATTTCTGCAGAGAAATTTGGTAAAAAATCTGTGGATTTCTGCGGAATTATTTTGGGAGTATCATAACTAAAACCTTAATATGTGAAATAAAAAATTATGTATTTTTAACTTTCATTTAATGTTTAAAATGCAAATCCAATTAGATCCACTTTATTTGGTAAACAAAGCAAGTCTCTCATATAATATGTCTACTAAAAGACAGAAAATATTACAGTACAAACTGCATTGTACATAAATCAGATGAACATTTTTAAATTAATCAATAATATTACAGTAATTAACTTAATAAATATAAATTTACACACATTTACTCAAGTAAATTAACAGAATTAATTATGGGCTAAAAATCTGCAGAAAACTGCGTTAAATCTGTGGAATTCTGCGCGTGCAGATTCCGTGTGGGCCTACCAGTCACACTTGTTTCTGTTGAGGTTGTGAATACAATAGCATTTCATTTGTTACCACTGAAAATGTTGGTGTTTTGTTGCATCTGAATTCTCTTATAATACAAAACAAAGTGCTGAAATTATGGAGTTTTTGATAAACTTGTGCCATACTTTATGGACCCGATGTGTTCCAAAGTTATGCGCTATAGGTGAATTGGATAAGCTAAATTGACAGTAGTGTTTGAGTCTGAATCTAAGAGTGTATGGATGCTTCCCAGTAGTGGGTTGCGGCTGAAAGGGCATCCGCTGCGTAAAACATATGCTGGATAAGTTGGCGGTTCATTCCGCTGTGGTAACCCCCTAATAAATAAAGGGACTGAGCCGAAGGAAAAATAATGACTTTACAGATCATTATTACAATGTAAAGAGCTACAATAATGGTTACTTTGGTGTCATAATTGCAGCTTTTTCTTGTAATGAGTTTATATTTATTGTATAATTAACAATTCTAATTTTAAACAATTTGTTGTTGTTGGTCACAGTTTAAAGATTGAGATAATTGGTTACAGTATTAAACATATAAGACAACACAAATACCATTAATTATATAAAATTAATAAAGTAATTATTTTTAAAGAAATGCCTTATGTAGGCATAAAAGGTCGCTGGTATTACATATCATGGAAATAATATAAATCAATGATTGTGATGTCACCTACAAATTATACAATACAATATATTCTACACTGTATATTGAGAAATATGAAGCTAATCTGTATAAATGCCTGTTTTTAGTTTAGAGCGCCATCTTATGGTCTTTGAACTCCAAAATGTGACAGTGTGGTGATTTTATGTGTTGTTTTCCACATGTTAGTCTTTCTCAGTTAAACAATGTTGTAATGCTGGACAAAGTCTTTTACAAACAAACAATGAGTTTGTTTGTTTTTCACAGATGAACATTTCAAGAGCAAAGTGTAATAAAATCATCATGTTATTCACTGATGGAGGGGAAGACAGAGCTTCAGAGATCTTTGATGAGTACAACTCTGAAAAGAAGGTGAGGAAACACACACACACACACACACACACACACACACACACACACACACACAGCTGGACATACTTTACCATATTAAATGTGAATAAAAGCAATACAACTCACTTAATCTAATATTTGCTGTTCTCAGAGTAACAATCTGCCAGTTCTATAAACATTATAGAATGAATTATATTCACAAAATGTCAATATTTTTAGATCTGTCAGGTTAAGATATTGTACAGGTAAATATACCGGTGTCTTAGATATTTTGCCATAACTGATGCTTTAAATTGGCAGTAAAGATATGAATTTAATTACAAAAGATTAGCATTTTTTTTAAATAATGATAAATATTCTATTCAAGGAATAATGTTGGAGACTTGTGTGATACAGGGTTTCCACAAATATTTTAAGCAGACAGCTGTTTTCAACTTTGATGATAATAATAAGAAATGTTTATTATTCACTAAATCAGAGTATTAAAAGGATTCTGAATAATCATGTATCACTAAAAGCTGGAGCAATGACAGTGAAAATTCAGTTTTCAATCAGAATTAAATGACATTTTTTAAAAATATTCACATTTCACACAGACAACGCTTTTTAATAAAAAATAATACGACCCAATTTTACTATTAAATAGGTGTTTAAGAAAATGTGTACAGGAAAATTGTATATTTATAATATATGGCACACATTTGCAGTAGTACAATATATGTGTGCGTGTGTGTGTGCGTGTGCGTGTGTGTGTGTGCTTGAATACAAGGTTTATGAGGAGAATGTGTGTAATGTAATGGATAATGTATACTGATTTATGTGTATAATGACATGACATGAGTATAAGAATGCAAATGGCTTTATGCTATGCTTACACTACCTATAATCCTCATAAACCACATACAAAATTTCCTAAATTATTAAGCGCTTTGTGATTCATTGTAATGCACAAAAATCCAGATGTTTTCTGGGAGGTTTGTGTTTGGGTTACGTGATATAATATAGTTTATACATTAATAAAGTAATACATTATAAAAGTCATGAACGACATATAAAAGTATGTGTGTAAAATATAATATGAACAGACAAACACATTTTTCACTGTATTTATCAGTGTGCTATTTTTTTATCTTCCACCAGGTTCGAATCTTCACCTTTTCTGTGGGTCAACATAACTATGACAAGGCCCCAATACAATACATGGCTTGCCATAACAAAGGTTAAGCATGCTGACATTTATTGATATTACATTTAAAGTCCTTTTCAAATGGTTGTGTCTATATTTATGATCATAAATTAAGATGTAAGGCATCCTGCAGGTTATTATTATGAGATCCCATCAATTGGAGCCATCAGGATCAACACGCAGGTATGTGAAAGCATCATTTTTGTGAATAAACGTGATTTCTGCATGGAAATAACTAAGTCTGTACCTACAGGAGTACTTGGATGTTTTGGGCAGACCTATGGTGAAAGCAGACAAGAAAGCTAAAAATGTGCAGTGGACCAACGTTTATGTGGATGCTCTGGTATATGTCAGATATTCTATATACTAATTGATTTGTTTATTTTGACTCATTTTAAGTAACTAAATGGCTGACTGTCATAATTGTGCTGCAGGAACTGGGCCTGGTGGTTACAGGAACTCTTCCAGTGTTCAATAAGACCAAGACGAGTCGAGACAAGCCTAAGGTACTATTTTGTTCGTTAGAAAGTTTTAAAATAGATCTTTCCTCAGCAATGAAAATGTGAGATTGTTATTTTACTCTCCCTCAGGCCATCTACTGTACTGTAACATGTGACTTTTTTGTTTCACTCAAACATTAAAGAAGACTATTTAACTGAAACTGTGATACTAGGCAACAACTATCAGCATTTTATATTTTTTTTGAGTAAAAAAATAATAATAGTCCACCTTATAGACTAATGTGTTTCGAATTTAGGGTTGGACTTTTAGTGCTAGGAACATCCATTCAAACGAACTAAAATGAATTGCTTTATATAATATGTTTGTGCAAAACATAATAAGTATAGTGAAAAAAGGAGAGAGGGGTTTGTTTTTTCTGTGTGCTTTATTTTTATCCATCATAAAAATACATTATGCTTGGTATTTTAATTTGACATTAGTATCAAGGCAAGCTTATTTATATAGCACATTTCACAGACAGCAATCCAAAGTGCTTTACATAAACAAGAATATAAGGGATAAAAACAAATAATAAAAGTGATTAAAACAGATTGAAATGTGTTAAAATGGGTTATAAAAGAATGAAAAAGAAAAGAAAAGAAAGGCATAATAGTGTGATCTGTCGGACGTAGCACAGTGCTCATTCAGTAAAGGCACAGCTAAACAAATGTTGGAGCACATCTGATTATTTCTGGGAGCTGATTCCAGCAGCGAGGGGCATAGTAGCTAAAGGCTGATTTACCCTGCTTTGAACTCTTGGAATTTCTAGTTTATATGATCCTAAAGATCTGAGTGATCTGTTAGGTTTGTATTCAGTGAGCATACTGTATCTGTAATGTATTGAGGTCCTAGACCATTTAGTGATTTATAGACAATTAATAAAACTTTCAAATTTATTCGGAATGTTACTGGGAGCCCGTGTAAAGACCTGAGGACAGGTGTGATGTGCTCTGATATTTTGGTTCTGGTCAGAATCCTGGCCACAGCGTTCTGGATGAGCTGCAACTGTCCGACTGTTTTTTTGGGAAGGCCAATGAGGAGTCCATTACAGTAATCCACCCTGCTGGTGATAAAACCATAAACAATGTTTTTGAGATGATAGTATGCTGATTTAGTTACTGCTTTGACATGACTACTGAAACTCATATCTGACTCTAGAACCACACCAAGATTCTTGACCTTATTTTTTGTCGTTTGACCCTTAGAGACAAGGTACGCATTCTCACAAGCGTGTCTTTTGTTTCTTCATGTTTTTTGTCTTTGAATAATTTTGTAATCTCCCTACAGTAGAGTGCTATTTAATAAACCACCATAATATTGCTGTGGAAAGACTTGTTTACAGTTTTTGAGGTTATTCATGGTCTGCTGAAAATAATTTGTTCATTCAAATAAGTAGTTATTGACTGATATAAATTTTTCAGAACACATACTGATACCAATTATTTGTGTATTCATGTGCCCTATAACTGATATACAATACAGATATTTATATAAAAAAAAATTATTAGCCAAAAAATAAGCCTTTTTATGTGTATCAATAACTCCCTCCCTGCATACAAAACAAATCTTATGTACTGTATACATCAATAAACAGTGCATTGCTACTAAAGTGTTTTTGTTTTAAGAGTAAAAAAAAGTTTTTTTAAGTTTTTAAAGTTTAAAAATCTAAACTCCTCAACAATGCAACAATCTAAAATCTAAAGTCTTCCTCTTTACATGATGTTAGCTCCACTTTATGCTAATCAAATACATCACTTTTTGACAATAATATATTCATTAATAATTTAATTAATGATTTAAGTTATGTTTTTTTTTATTAAAAAATGTACAGGTTTTTTATGTGAGTTTGTCTCTTTTCTTAAAACCTAGCTGCATTAACTACATATCAGCGATTGATGTAAAATGTTTAATGATTGCATTAATAACTGTTATGATAAATTAAGTTTATTGACTTACTTTACAACAAAGCTTATACATTTACCTGTGTATGCTGTTAGCTGCAATAACATCTCAAAACGCTCACAAGAGGGCGCCATTTATGTTAAAATTTTGGTAAAATGCCTAAATATCGGGAAAAATATATTCATAAATTGTTATAACGATTGATCTCTTCTAATAAGTTTTTAATATGAAATGAATCAACTGTAAGGTGAATAATGACAACTTAATGTACCCAGATATTTAAACACGTCACTGATTTAACAGTTTAACAGAAGTGCCATAATTCAAGCATTGGACATTGGAAATATGTGGATACAGGCTAAACAAACTGACTTCCTGTGGCTCTTCATGACACATTGAGGTCTTATAAAGCAAAACAATGAGAGTTCCCATATATCAGATAACCTGAGGGTTTGTAAAATAATTTGTAATTAATTATTACTGTCAACATGTATTTTTTTGTTGAACTGTCCCCTTGATGCATGTTTGTCTTATTCATCAGAAGCAGATCTGTTTGTAAAGTGTTTGTCATCAATAGCAGGGTAAGAGCCTGGTTCCGAGTCAGGTGATTTTGGGAGTGATGGCCATAGACGTGTCTCTGGACGACATCAAGAGACTGACTCCACATTACACTGTGAGATATTGGTGTGATCTGCTTTTCTTTATTTTTGACACTGCATTGCATTGAACTGTAGCAGCTGGGTCATGTTAACAGTGCTGCTGCATTCTTTGTGTTTAGAAAATCATGTTTTTGTTTTTTAATGCCAAATACATTTAAAGAGGTCGCATTGAGTTAAACCATTTACCCTAACACTTTAACACTTTTGAAGTAAAAGTTTCATGTTAAATAGAGGCGCTGTAGCATGCAATTTTAGAGTTGTTGTGCCTGATATTGTGTCCCTTCGGTATGTCTTGTATTAATTAAAATTTTAATATGGGCCGCTTTTGGTGCTTCACACCTTTTTATTGGTCAGTTTTATTTTTAAGAATAAAGTCTAAGATTTAGAATAAAAGTTTCTTGTAAAACGTTTTCCCAACAATACAGCAGCGAAGGATGACATCAGATTGTATATTTTCTTGTACAGCTGGATAATGAACTAATGAAAAAAAATTGTTAGCATTGGCCAAAACGGATTGGTCTGATTGGTGAAGTCACACCGAAACTATAGCCAACAGAGGATTCTGCTTGGTCTTAAAGCCTTTTTCAATGGGTTATTTTCAACATGATGGTATAGCAGTCAAAATAGGACAAATGAGCTCATGTATAGAAGAAATTCTGGACCTTTTCAGTGAGGGGTGGGTCTTTTGAGCACTTAAAGGAACAAATAATTTTTTGTGACAATGAAATATTGCAAGCTTTAAAATGAGTAAATCCTACATTCTTAATCTTAATTTTTTTATAAATATATTTTACCACCAAAACTACCTATATATTTTTATTAAATAAATACACACACACACACACACACACACACACACACACACACACACA
>CAIGQZ010000320.1:12242059-12287460 GCA_903798205.1 Danio tinwini | reverse complement strand
TTTATTTTATTTTATTTTATTTTATTTTATTTTATTTTATTTTGCTACATGCCAGTATGGTGCCATTTTGATTTAAGCATTTACAAATGTTTTTTTTATTTATTTAATTTAATTTAATTTTACTACATGCCAATATTGTGCCATTTTGATTTCATTATTTATTTCCTTGTTAAGTTCTTTTAAATGTCCTTTTAAATCAATTCTGCATAATTGTAGACATTTTCCCCAACAATCAAGTGGCAAAAAATCAATAAAGTAATCATATATGAAGTGTTTAGTATTTTTTTAATTGTATTTTATTATTTATTTTACATACAGTATGTTATTTTCCTTCAACAAAAGTTTTGCTGACAAGGAATGAGATTCAGAAAGCTGCTTTGTGTCCTTCAGGTGCAGATGTGTGTATTCAGAGCTGTTTCTAGCTCATCTCAGGACATCTGCAAACCAAATGGCGGATAAACAAACATGTCATTGCTGGTTAAAATGATGTTAATTGAAAACAAAAATAGCTTTTGTGTATGTTATTTGTCAGTTGGTGAATCTTCACAGTCTGTGCTTGTTGCTTTTTAAAGCAAAGGATCATGAGGATCATTTTTTGAGCGGAATAAAATGATCCTCATAAGTAAAAATCTGACAACACCAATAAGAAAAACAGTTGTATGTTAGTAAGTTACTACTCCTCTGCAGATTTAAAAAAAAAATCCAGCAATTTCAATAGGAATACACATAAATGTGTCTTTGAAGCTATATAAAATAAACATATTACTATGAATGTGAATTTCACTTAAAAAAAGTCACCTTGGTCAGCTCTTAATTATTAATTTGAATAATCCCTATATAAAACATGCCTTTTTTCACTAGATGTCAGGTGTGTTTGTGTGTCATCTGTGTTTTCAGATCGGAGAGTTTTTTGGCATGATTGACCCCAGCCTAATGAGAAATCTGATGAACGTGTCCCTGTTCTCCGTCAACATAACCTACGACTACCAGGCCCTTTGCGAACCCACCAGAGAATCTAAAGCCGCCGCTGGTCTGAGATCAGTCTATGTGGTGAGTGCAAGTCCATTTGCAAACCAAAACAAATGTGTTTAGCTTTAATCCAGTAGTAGTTTGCATGATGTTTTAAAGAAACACTCCACTTAAAAAAAAAAAGAACTTTTAGCTTAGCTAAGCATAGATCATTGAATCGGATTAGACCATTAGCATCTCGGTCAAAAATTACTAAATAGTTTCAACAAAAAATCTAAAGTGGCTATTTTTTAGTCTAATACAGTATGAACTATACTCTTATTCTAATGTATTAATCAAGGAACTTTGCTGTTGTACCATGGCTGCAGCATAAGCAATGATATTATGCAGCGCCTCAAAATTGGCTCAAAACATAAAACTTCTAAACTTCTAAGCATAAAACATAAAACTTCTGTCAATATAACCAATGTGTCCACCTGCTTACACAAAAGTGTGCCTTGCAACCATTGAGACATTCGGAAGTTACCTACTGTACAGTAGCTGCAGACTATTTTCAGGTGCTGTGTAATATCATTGTATCGGCTGCATCCATAGTGTGGCAGTAAAGTTTCTTGATTATTACGCCAGAATGAGAGTATAGTTCCTAGCCATAGCAGTCTAGAAAATAATAACTTTTAATTTTCCTGTTCTAGTACACAACTACAAAAGTGTCAAGCTTTAAATAGAAAAATTATTGAAACTATTTGGACATTTTTGTGCGAGATGCTAATAGTCTAATCTGATTCAATGATCTATGCTAAGCTAAGCTAAGCTAAAAGTTCTTCTGCCAGACCCAAAGATTGACAAAATGGATCCAAAAATGGTAAAACTCAACTGTTTAACTGTAAGGGGGGTTGTAAAAGGAGACCTGTAAACACGTTTTGGCCAAGAAATCATCTCTAAAGAAGAATTTGCCTACATGACGCTTTTCCCTCAGACTATAAAGTTTAGTCATACTGTTAGTGAAGTTTAAGTTAAGCTGATAAGTTAAGCTAACGATTGTCTCTCTGATCTGTGTGACTACAGTTTTGACTAAAACGCTCAAATCACGCAGTCAAGCATGAATCATCACAAAGAGAGACACTTCCTCTCTCATGCTAATCATTGCAGCGTGTGCGGCGGCTAATCGCCCCCCGAGTGCGTTAGTTTAGCCTTGTTTGTGGATTTATGCTTGCATCTGCTGAGCTTTCGTCTAATATCTCCCGTATTGTTTGGCAGCGGGTCCTTTCTGTCTGGCAGGGTCATGATAGATTGTTCTTGTCAATAAAAATCAGGATGTTTTGGAGAATCTCAGCTCCGGATATGCAACTTGCAAAGCCAGGCAGGAATGTCTGAGGGAGTTTAAAGTGCCACCTTGTAATTATAAGACATAAAAAATATATACAATTTTTTGTATTCCATGGCAATTCATTTATATTTTGTGATGCATTTTTTGTTTGTTTGTTTGTTTGTTGTATTTCTGTATATTTTTAATCTTCATATCAGTTTCGCTTTTCAGTATTTTACTTAAAAAAGTGAGCAAACCTGTTTTAACTAGGAACTGTTAAGCTGAATTAACGTACATTTTATTATCATGTACACAGTTCTTTTACTTAATTGTAAGACAATGTGTTTACTCAGTTTTTACTTCAAGTGAAGTCAACAAATTGCCTTTTTACAATGTATAAATACTTTTCGGTCATTACTGTATCAAAACCATTCAGAATACAGATAGAACCTTATTATTGCAAAGTGGTGCTATGTCATATACAGTAGTTTATGCTAGTAGATTTTAGAGGGGATATAGTACATCACTAAGATGGTTTCAGTGTTCTAGAACTTATTGCTTAAGTTTATTTTATGATTTATTCAGCATTTTATTGTGTAAGTTTAATTATGTCTTATTTGTGACTTTTAGCCCACCATAGCTGATATCCTGAACATTGGTTGGTGGGCTTCTGCAGCAGCCTGGTAAGTGTAGAAGTGTTTTTGAAATAATGCAAACTGATATTTATTTAAAAATGCTGTCAAAAACAACCATTGTTTAATGGCATCTATGATTTTACATGAATTGGTCACATGACTAAAAATGCATCATCCTCAATTTTCACAGTCTACACTGCGACATGAAAATAGCTTGTTCACATTATTCTGAAATTGTGAAAAAATATTAAACGAAAACATATTAGTGTGGACATAGCCTAAATGCACGGATCTAATGTACTGATATACATCCATTTTTCTCCATGTTGTTTAGGTGCAATTGGGACATTTCCCAAAAACTGTATGAGTTTCTTGTAATTCTTGAACATAGGGCTGGGCCAAAAAATGATTTTATATCACAATAAAATTTATATCAATACCAATGATAAGCTCTGGACTTTTTTACTCTATATTGATCTAAAAACCAATTACACAGCAAAAATGTGCAACAATAGGAATCTGGAAGTGTGTTGATATTAGAGATGTATAGAATTTTCGGCCACCGAAAATGTATTGGCTGAAAATGTTATGCCATTTAATGGACCCTGTAATTTTTGTGGCTTCAGTCATTGTTGGGCTACTCTTTTAAATCTGGAAGCATTAACATTTTTTATCAATATATATATTATTATTGTTCAATATGGAAAATAATTATCGAGATTATCACATTTTATCCATATTGCCCAGGCCTACTTCAACACAAAATAAGTTGTTTTGAAGAATTTTAGTAACCAAACGGTTACCATCGATTTCTATTGAGAAAAAAAAAAACAACAACAACCTAAATTAATCACACATTGTATGAGTCTCGAAATGTTGCAAAAGACCCAAGATACAAGTATAATGGACAAACATGTCCATCTAGTGTGTGTATACATAAACAAAACTAAAGAAAAAACAGTGTGGTGCAATGGAAAAAACACATTGTGTTTTATTGTAATTTACTGTAATTTATTGGCAAAGTCAGATTTTTTCATTTTAAAAATGTGTCCAATGTTGTTTCAGACTTTTTTTACATTGATTCTTAACACAATCATTTTTTCTTTCTTTTTATTTTTACAGGTCAATAATGCAGCAGTTGTTTGTCAGCATCACATTTCCTAATTTCCTTGAGGCAGGTAAGAACGTGACATTCGTAATTAATTGATAGGAAATGGTGATTAAGTCGTTGCAATTTGGCAGACGTCTGTTTGTTTTATCATCTGGTGAACTGCCAAAACTTCACTACTAATGAGTGTTAATTCATGGACATACAAAGCAGGACCACATATTGTGTTTCAGAAAGTCAAAGATAATAAAAATATGAAATGAGCACAGTGTCAAGTTTCGAGTGAATGCGGTGTGCTTTGGAAAATGTAGAATTTAACTGTTATTTAATATTTTTTAATGGCTCATTGAATTGACAGTGGTTATTATTTAGGCTCTGCGTTTCAAACAATGACAATTCAATTGTATTTTGTTCACAGTGGATATAAGTGATGAGTCTGAAACACCTTCTAAAGAGAGTTGCATTAAAGAGCAGACGCAGTATTTCTTTGATAGCAATGACACAACGTTTAAGGGGACTGTTGATTGCCAAAACTGCTCCAGGTAAGATTCAAACAGAAAAATTTGAAATAGAATTTTATCATAGAGGGAAAAATGAAACAAAAACATTTATTTTTTTTATTTTATTTTTAAGGTTGGCTTATCATTTAAGATATATAAATAATGCAAATGTGTAGTCAGTCATGCTTGTTTAATTAAATTGCTTGTTTAATTATAAATCATGAAATGCGTTATTACAATTGTATTATGTAAATTGTGATTTAAAATGTCATTTTTAGTTGATTAACAGCCCAGATTGATGACCAAGGTTGTCTTTTTACACTTGACCTAGGCTGATTAGTTTGTGTATGTTTTTGTTTTCAGGCAGTTTATAGCTGAAAAGCTTATGAAGACAAATCTGGTGCTTATTGTTGCTGATACAGAGATGTGCAGCCAGATGTGTGAGGAAAAACCGTTTTCCCAGGAAGAAAAGCCTTGTATCCTTTATAGACATGCAAACAAACTGAGGCACACAATGATGATAGCAAATCAACTCACTCTTAGTGTTAGAAAGTTCAGTAGTGGGTAACTGAAAGCTTTTTCTGGAACAAGATATCTGTCACATCGCAATGCATCTTTCAGGTAAAAACACAACCTGTGGCTGATTGTTTTTTGTTTATCTGTTCATCCGGATAGCTGATTTCAGTGGAAAAACGATTGACCAGTCGTTACCCAGCATCATTACCAGTCATTATCCTGTTAAATGGAAATACATCACAAATGCTTGGAAAATGGGTTGCAGAGTTTTATCTTGACTGTCTAGTCAAGACTGTCTCTATCAGGCTAAAGACTGCTTTGCTATTTTATCTTCCACTATTTTCTTTTTACATAAGATCCCTTACACCACTTTAGAGTTCAACCTTCACGGTTTCCATGAGTCATGGAATTTCTGGAATGTTATGGATTATATAAGGCCTATTCCAGACATTGAAATCAAGGGAAATTTATATTTTTATCACTGTGTTTTAGATGTTTTGCCTGTGCAGATTAACATTTCTATATCAGATATTAATGTTATTTAAAATAAAAACAATGCAGATGGAATGCAGTCTTGGCTGGACAAAATCTATGGGAAATCTTCAAAAATGTTAAAAACATTGGATTTTTTTCCATTTTGATTTAAATATACAGTTGGCACCAGAATTATTAAACCTCCTGAATTTTAAGCCCAATTAATTATTATAACTAATTTCTAACTACTGATTTTTTTTGTCACTAGACTAGTATTCAGCTTAAAGGCTTAACTGGGTTAATTAGGTTATTTAGGCAAGTTAGGCTAATCAGGCAAGTCATTGTATAATGATGTTTGTTCTGTAGACAATAGAAAACAAAATCTAGTAAATACTGTGAAAGATTGCTGTGAAAGATACTCTGTTAAACATTATTTGGAAAATATTTGAAAAAGAAAAAAAATCACAGAAGGGCTTATCATTTTGACTTCAATGTACATAATTTTGTGATTTGTACAACAAAATTATGTAGGGACAGCTCAAAACAACAGCTGCCTGTCTTTCCGTTTACTATAGGTCATGGAAATCAAAGTTACAAACACTTAATTGCGCTGCATATTAGCTTCTTGTTTTGCTCAAGTGCATGATGTCTTTAAGTCTTTAAATGTTGCGAATGTTCGATGAAACTATGACAACTGAAATTGTCAAAGCTGTGATGGAACTTCCAACAACAGTTGGCCAATGCTGCATTGAAGAGTCACACCCCAGATTGGTTAGTTAGCATATTAGCATGCTATTTCTGCAGATTTGAATCCTGAACTTGATCTCTCAGCTCCAGGTCCAGATCCCTGCATGATATCGCAGAATCCACGGTATCGGAAAGGTCCGACGGAGTGCTTTGACAACAATGCCAGTGTAAGTCACTTAAACATCTTCTTTCTGAAAACTCAAATTGAGAGCGAACTAGCAATCAGCATGACTTAATGTGCATCTTGCCTGGATCTCACGTGTTGCTCTATTCTACTAAAAAGGCTGTTTCTTTCCCTGCTCTCATTTCAATCATTAGCTGATATCTACCACACTGAGTCTTTACATGCCATTATTGAGGCAGAATGAATGTAAATAAACTCTGATATTTGTCTCTGTGTGATAGATCTTGGATTAGGAGAGCTTGGCTTTGTTGTAATCTCGCATAAACATAGTTTTCAGGGCTAAAATAATGTGGACTCCATAGTTTTAGGAGTTTTATGTGTTTCAAATATGCCTTTCATTTAGAAGTACATAAAGATAAAACATATAAATATACAATTATGTTTATGAAGAGCCTAAAAACGATGTGGTATTACTTGTCAGAATTCCAAATGAACATTTTTTGGATGAATTTAAGTAACTTTTAATCTTGAGTTTAAATGTTCAGTGAACACAAATGAGTGTGCTATTTAGGGGTCCACATACTTTTGGCCAACTACTGTAGCTTGTGTTTTTTTCTAACCACACATTCACTTTCTGCTCTGAATACTCTCTTTTTACTTATCGTATTAATGCATTTTGTTTCCGAGCACTTCTTGGTGTGTTGCTTAAACTTCTGACTGTCAGACATTGTTCTGCATGACTCTTCCTCTCTCTCTTTCTCTCCTGCTGTGTATTTGGCTGTGTAATGTACATTAGGATGAGGCCATGTGTAGGAGAAATGCAGGCTCTCCACTGCTCTCCTCTCTCCTCATGTTACTGCTGCCAGTGTTCATGTGCTGTCTCGGGTCAGTCCATCTCTCTCTCTCTCTCACTCTCTCTCTCTTTCTCTCTCTCTCTGTCTCTCTCTCTCTTCTACTCTCTTTGACTACTTCAGCAAATTAGCTGCTAAAACTGCACAGGTTATGCCAATAAGCAAGGCTCCTAGGAGATAAAATTTAATCTTTTCCTGTTTTTCTGTTTGCCTAATATCTCTTCTCTTTCTGCCATGCTTGTAATGCTTAATTGTTGCTTCTTGCATTAATTTTGGACTAATTCATTAACACATTGTTCTAATGAATAAATTATCAACAACATATTGGAGTATATTTTACACTATTGTTTACACTGAAAAACCCAGAAAGTTAAGGTAACTCAAACCGTTTGAGGAAACTGATTGCAACAAAACATTTACGTTTAATAACTAATCCTAATGAGTACTGTGAACTTAATCCATTTGAGTAAACAAAGCAATTTGAGCACAGTAAAACCCAATAAATGAAGAGGATCAAAGCAACTGAGTACTGTAAAACCCAATAAATTAAGGCAACTCAAACTGTTTGAGGAAACCGATTGCTGCAAACCATTTGAGTTAAATAAACTAATCTACGTATATGCGTACTGTGAACTCTTTCCGTGTAAAGTTAAAGTAATGAGGTATTTAATGTACTCATTACCTTCAACACTGAGTTCAAAACTCTCGTCAAATGAGTAGAATTAGCTTTCAGTAAATTTTAAATTTAACTACACTTATTTCATTCGCTTAAGTTGACTGTTGGATTTTACAGTGTAGTTATCTAAGAACAATAATGAAAAAATACTTGAATTGAGTGTAGTTGCATTTCTGCAATGACCATATGACAGATTAATGATATATTTTTGCTTAAAAAAAATTTTCGCCTTTATTCTGGTTATATATTTTTTACACTAAATATATATATATATAACGTTGTGTTTTTTCAAAGGTAAATGAAGGTGTAGGTTATAAAGGTCGTTGTTAATTGCAAAGCTCCTCTATTTAAAAAACAAACAAACAAAAAACAAGTTCTAAAGGGAGATCGAGCCTCAGCCAGGTAAAAAAGTAATGCAAAAGTAACTTGAAAGTAACGTAATGCATTACTCACCATAAAAAGCTAGTTACTTTTTTAGAAAGTAACTCAATATTGTAATGCATTACTTTCAAAAGTACCTTTCTCCAACACTTATATGTACATACAGTGATGCTTAATTATTGATTACATGTAATCTGAACTATATACTTAAACTCCAAAAATGTTCTTTTTTTCCTTCCTAAAAAGTGCTACTGTGTGTCCTGTCATTTATTTTTTAACATTCACAATATATAATGTCATGTAAAAACATTTGTGATTCATGCTTCTGGCTCTAAAGGAGAAAAAAAGCATGCTAGGTCAAATGTAATCTAAAAGTAATCCAAAGGTACTTGATGTTACTGATTACATTTACAATCATATCATTTGTAACCAGTAACATGCTGGATTTCATTTGTGCGTAATCTACCTAGACCTGTACATGAAAAAACACATGTATTAAAAAAAAACACATGTAATTACGGTATTGACGCAATCGAGTTTTCAAATTTTACTTCGAATCGTCTGACAAATGAGATCGCACTATTAATTCTCCAGTAAACTTACAGGCTTTCTTTTATCATCATTGCATCAGGAAAATAATGAGGATTGTGGAGGGGCATCAAATCTGACTCCATCCCTCGTGTCCATGGTCATCCTCCAGCTGCTGCTGCTCTGGCTTCTGATTGGACGAGGACACTGGCTCTCGTGACCTCATCACACAGAGAAGTCACCATACCCCCTGTACGATGCCAAAACACAGACCACATCTGAACGCTCATTCAGACTCAGCCCAGCACATGGAGGGAGATCTTTTGACCCAGGAAGTACCAAACCGACACCGCGATCACTCACAGTCTTTAAGGTCAAAGTAGGTCAGCGATGATAAATGAGCAGCGACCTTTGACATTTGACCTCTGAGGTCAGACTCTCTCCACATGAGCGACAGGGTGGGCAGGTTTACCTGGGTGGGCGTACGTCTACATCCCGCCTTTATAACGAAAAAATAATGATCCAATTGCAACACTGCCAACCAAAGTTTCGCCCTTTACCGGTCTGATGCCTTTTTCGTCCTCCAATGTATTTACACGGCTAATTTCCTCATTATTACAAACTGTTTATATGTGACTGTTACGGCCTTGTCATTGAGATATTTAATGGAGCCCTCTGGGTCACCTCAGAGTCCAGCCTTCTTTGTGGTCTAAAGCCCATTACTGAGAAAAAAAGGGGGACAAATGAGCAAGCAACCCAATGGAAAAAGTTTTGTTTTTCCCAGTGGTGTCCACCTTTTGTGCCTCGGGAATATCGGTTTCATTTCCGACTGAACAATCCCTCCCTCCTTCTCTTCATTCGATACCCATATTCGCTATCTCATGCTCATTTTTAGTGCATTAAAACGTGCACTGCTGCCAAACGTTACCTTGTGTATGTGTGTGGTCTTGCTGTACTTTGCACTTGATGCCAAGCAGGTCGTGTGGCCAAACGAGCCCTTTAGTGCTTTTTAGGGCTGATTCAATCGTGTACAGGCCTTTAAACTTGCAAAATTGTGTCCCGGTTGTGAATATGAAGAGAAGATCTTGTATTTGCATGTGTTTTTTAATTGTTTATTTTAGGCTGCGTTTACACGACAGTTTCAACTGAAAACAGTTGTTTCGGCCATTCGTTAACATCGTTAACTGCATTTTTGGTGCTTGAAAATGAAAACATTAAACAATGGGGTTCAAAGTAAACATTTTTGACAATTATGTCATTATTTTCTTATTATAAACAACAGAAAACAGCACTTTAATAGTGATGCACTGATATGGACATTTTGGCTGATTACTAATAGCTCTTTATATTTAAAAGCTCATAACTGATAAAAATAAACAGTTATTGATATGTGTTTGAAAAGTTTGGCTGATACTGATAACTTTTAAATCTTCATATTTTAAAGCCACTAATCAATTTAAAGGCTGATTAATAATTGTGGATATGTAAAGTTTGTGTGAAGCCTTATAACTCATTATAATTGGAAACCGATAATCATTATATAGGCTGATAAATACAATTATCAATATTAAAATTGAAATATTGGGTGAGACTAGATAACTCATCATAATTATAATCTGATAATCAATATAGAGGCTGATTATTAATTCTGGATATGGAAAGTTTGTGTAAATCGTCATAACTCATTATAATTGGAAACCGATAATCATTATATAGACCGATAAATACAATTATTGATATTAAAATGTAAATATTGGATGAGACTAGATAACTTTTCATAATTATAATCTGATAAGCAATATATAGGCGGATAAATACAATTCTTGTTATGAATATTGAAATTTTGTGAGACACAATAATTCTTTAGATTTGGAAACCGATAATGTATATTTGTCGATAAATACAATTCGTGACATGAGTATCAAATTTTAATATGAACCTCAATAATTCTTCATATTTTGAAGCAGTAATATATAGGCTCATTAAAAACAGTTATTGACATTTTGGGTGAGAACCAATAATCCTTTATATCTGGAAGCTGATAATAAATAAAGGTAAATTTCGATTACAAATTAGCCAAAAATTGATTTTGTTATCGGGCAGATACTTATAAAATAACAAAATAGCATATAACGGCCGATATATATAGTTGCTGATGTATTGTGCATCACTGTTATGTGTTCAGTCCAAAACGATCTCACGGCAATTCGTAACTTTTTGATTTAGTGGCTATTTTATATGAATTCGTACAATCTCATTCGTACAATTTATTACGATTTGCTTATCCCCCAATTACGGTTGGGTTTAAGGGTGGGGTTGGGTGTCACGCCTTTTTATTTAAAAATTGTACATTCATACGAATTAGCCACTAAACTGACAAAATATAAAATACTTACGTTTCCTCGCGACAACAGGCTGGTTCAATCTATAGATATACACGAGTACTTGACAACCAAAACAACACTAGTTTAATATAGGACTATTTGTACACACAGACGCAATGTTTCTTTATTAAGGGACATCACCACCTAGTGGTCTGGCATGCGTAATATAGCATGTTCAGTTATTTTCACTGATCTCTGACTTGACTTGATCATTTTTGAGTTCATCATTGTCTTGTAAACGCACCCTAATGTTGTTTAACTTATTTTAAATGAGCGTTTTTTTCTGCTGTATGTTTTTCTGTGCTATATGTAATGTATGAGTGTGGATATTCAGAAACTAAAGGGTGAAAGCCAAGCATTTATGACATAGTTGCTCTTTCCCACATTTTAATATCATCTGGAGAGCTTGAAAGGGTGGAAAGAAAATCATCCAATGTTTACAGATATTTTGAGACACTCGAGAGTTTTTGTAAGAAATGTTGCCCCTGCTTGAGTTGTCTTTCAGGAGTCTCCAACGTGTCGTTTTTCACTTTTATGTCAGAGGCTGAAATTCTGTCTTTCCTGTCAACGTGCCTTGTTATAAGTGGTTACTTATAAAGTTGAAGTGAAGGAATATCACAATGTGCAATCTGACCCTGGTCGCTCTGTGGAGAACCGCTGAATATCATCATTCGGATCTGACTAACGAAACTTCCCGTCCCTTTAAGAGATCCTGACTGCTTCTTTGTGCCTCGATGAAATCTGGGCCACAATCCAAGCTTTACGGAATAATTAAGATTTTGAGAAGAGACAAGAATAATTATGGAAGCCCTGAACCACAGACAAAATTAACATGTTTTTTCAATAGTTTCTAGGCTTTTTTTGTTGTTGTTTATAATGACAATAATAATATCTGTTATTATTATTATTATTATTATTATTATTATTATATCTAAATTGTTACCATTTTATTACAGTCAATAATATTATGGTTCAGAGTTTCTGTAAATAATAATAATAATAATTTGACTGATTATAAATACTTGTTTTGTTTGTGGAAAAGCAAAGTGTTTATTTGTATTTATTTAAATTAATTTGAGTATATAATTGTATTAAACATTTTTTTTTGTTTAATTTTATTATTTTTTTAAATGAGGAAGGAGGATTCTTGGCCAATACTCAATATATTCAATGTGCAATTGATTATAAAGTGTATTTGAAGTACTCAGCTAATAGCAGATTTCTGCACATTATTACTGTCCACCGGACCTCATTTGTGTTGTTTTTTAGCTTAGTGTGTATGTACAACATTTTTTGTCTCTGTCATCACTGACTACCATTGTTGTGCTCTTTCTCATTTTAGAAACTTAGACAAACAGAAAATTAAAAGACACGGAGCTATACATTCTTGAGATGAAAGGCCAACGACTTCACGAATCATTTCATCTGTTCACAGGAAACGGTTTTGTTATTGCACCTGAAAACAACATAATTGGACTGCATAGATTTGGCTTGCGTTGAAAAGCCATTCTTTCCTTGATTCATCACCTAATTAGAGCATTCTAGAAGTGACGGGTTTTAAATCAACATATCCCTCCTCCTAATAAATACCACAAATATCGTTGTTAATTGACTGTCAAAATGAGAAATTATTCAAAACATCTCCAGTTTCAGACCATTAACTTAATAAATTACTTGTTCATTAGTAAAATGTGACTGTACAAAATATAATATTATGAAATACATCTAGACGTATTTACTTTTAGTGCCATAAAACAATTTTTCTGTCAAAAAAATAGTATAGGTATGATGTGTTATGTCTTACTTTAAAGGTTGTCAAATTTTAAAAAGCTGTTAAGGTACAAATTATCACCTAAAGTGTACATTATGGTCTAAAAAGTACAAAACTTTACCTTTTTACATTGCAGGTAAACTCTCCTGGTCAGAGCAAAGCTGTTTTATAAGTAAGTAGGTAATGTAGGTGTATATATGGTTATTAATCATCTGTCAGAATGGATAATCTGCAGCTCTGTCTTCCTATCGTGGATTTCTTTGTAGCTGTGGTATATCATTTTGGTATTTTTCTATTGAAATTAGTCCATTTGTGAGCTCTGCGTTTGGTCGAAAGATTTAGCTAAGCAAATGTATGAAAATTTGTTGAATTAAAGAACAACGTATTTGTGTTGAAAGTATTTTCTAGATAAGCTGCAGTGGTGTAGCGGATGGACAGCCCCCAAAACATGATCTCTGACGAGGGGAAACTGAGACGTATCCCAATCCTGACGGTCCAGGCTAACCTTAACCTGAAATGTCCAAACCGATTTGGGACCAGTATTTGAAAGAATGAAGTGTCTCCAGCTTCTGACTGGAATTGTTTACAGGAGTCTTTAATAAAGGTGAAAGTGTTTTCTAGGATATCAAAAGGACAGATGTTTAGTGGAAATTTGAGATTGTCTTTGTCATTCCTCAGAAAATTCTGAATTGGATTAAACATCTTTGTTCTTCACAAGAACTGAGATGATGAAAAGGCTGTAGACTTACAAACTCAATATTATCAGAATAGGTTTTTTTTAAGCTTCCATTTGGTTCTTGGTGGGTTTTAGTCTTGATTACACTTTACATTTTTACACAAACTATGTAATAACTAGGTACTATTCCTAAAGCTACCTGAACTTAAACTTAAACCATGTAGTTACATACACCGTAACCAATTTTTGTCATTTAAACAGTAATGTACTGTAATATGCACATTAAGATAGTGTAAAATTTATATTACGTAAAAAAAAAAAAGGATTATGGGGAAAATAAACCATAACTACTGTAATTCTTCCTTATTGTAAATCTATTTACAGTAAATCTAATTTACTGTAAAACATCTATTTACTGTATATTTGGCCTGTAATTCTATTTACAGTAGTGAACTTGGCTGCAAAATCTGACCAATGGCAAAGAAGATTTATTTAGTGTTCACTGGAGTGTTCACTACAAATTAGTGTTAGTATATTATAATTCTTTCATTAAAATTGGCATAATTTCAGTTTTTCACTTGCTTTCACTCATTGTGACATATTTTAAGGTGTTTTGAAGAATCTCTGCTGTATGTCCGCCATAATACTGATATAACACTGGTGAGAAAGTAAAGATGGCCTTTAAAAATATAAGTGAACAAGACAAAATATAACATTGGTATGTTCTGCTGCTTCTTTAAACATGTTAGCCAGGCCAGCTGCTTTAGTCATTAACAGTTGGTAAATGTAGCTTTAACAACAAACTAGCATGAAAAGTGGGTCAGACAACACCGTTAGTTTTAAAATCGCATTTTCAACATATTTGTTTTTTTGTTTTTTTTTATTTGTGGTCTGGGTGACATGTACAGTATATATATATATATGTCTGAGGTGTATATTTACCTGTTCCTATGATGGCTGTCAGTCTGTTCTAACAGCTATTAGTAAATTAAGCTAGCATCACTCAAATGAACCAGTATGTACTTTGTTGAGGTCACATATAATAAGTGCAATCATGTGAAGTATGGTTTTGGTGGTCATTTGGCTCTTGGTTGAGTTAGTCAGGTTTTTGGACATTGGAATGGAGGGTTTATTTGATCTTTAATGCAGTTTGGTTTTGCTTCAGGAACACAATTTTAAGTAGCAAACCAAACAATACCAAATATAGCAAGTATTTAATGCAATCTGGGTTGTGGTTTCTTTCAGTTTAGTTACATGGATTTTGAGGTAATGGTTTTCGGTAACCATGTTGTGATTGGCCTAATTTTAGCTTAAAAATATTAATAATATCAAAATTTTATTTCATGTATTTTATATTTATTCTGACATTTAATTAAACAGTTATTTTATATTTAATTTGATATGTCAATCCTTATTCAATTTAGTTTCATCTTTTATTTCAATTATTCGATTGAAACTTACATTTATTTCAGGATTTAATTGATAATTAGCATGATATTCAGTTCAATTCATATTTATTTATGTAAATATTTCATAAAATTATTTTTTATTAAGTTTGATATTAAATGTAAATTCCACTAAATATATTATTTATAGATGGCATTAGCAAAATCGGATGGATAGCAGAAAACTCTTGATTTAAATGTTAAACTTCTTTAAAAATATATATATATATATTGATAAAAACAAAAAGTAAAAACAATAATATAAGGCAAAATGCAAAAAAAAAAAAAAAAAAACTGTATTTATAATCCAGGAAATCTGTAAATTTATGTCCATTTAGTACATTTAGAATTATGTTGCTATGTCCTTTTCGTTGACCATTCCGGCAGTGACAGATTTCTGTTTTTCTTCATTTCTGAAATCACTTCTTCTTGTATTTGACCTGGCGCCAAACATTTTTCCCCATGTATGTCAGAGGGAAGTTGAAGTCTGCAGTTTCTCTTCTCTCATGTGACTTTCTTCTGTCATCAGCGAGGACTCGCACCGAGCCAACGACAACACGGCCTTCCATTCACTCCAACCCGCTGTTATCTGACTGCCATCGCTTTTCTCCTGCTCCATCTCCATATGCACAACCGCTCCATCTGCTTTACTCTCTGATCCCACACTGACGCTTGAAATCAGCATGCAGGTATACGGGGTTCGGGGTGTGCACTTGTTTACAATTGCTACCTTTTATTTTGTTGTCCAAAATCCATTAAAATGCAGTGCAAAAGCATTCATTTGAGGGATGAAGCATTAATAACTCACATATTTGCTAATGCAAGTTTATATCTCACAATTTTTCTCTCAGTTGCACCAATGACATCTTAAAATTTAGATTTTTTATTTCCCACAGAGTTATGATATAAACTTGCTTTTGCAAATTATAAATATCCAAATTTTAGTATAAACTCAAAATTGCATTAAAAAGTCTATTTTAAAGATATAAGCTCTTAATTGCACATAAAAATATATTCACAATGAAGTTTAGATTTGATTTAATTTGTCAGGTTTTTTTAAATGTATGTTGTCAGATTCCTTACAATCAATCTAAATCTGTTAAAATCCAATGCTATTAGATTTAATCAGTTAAAAAAAAAAATATATATATATATATATGGTATAAATAATGTATATATAGATGTGGAAAAAGCCAGATCCAATTTGTTAAATTCTATGAGATTGGTTTACTTAATATTTAGGAGTAAAATTGACGCAGCTCTATACTCCACACAATAGATGACCTATTAAGAGGCATTTAAAACACATTGGATTTATTAAAAATTATTGCACAAATTTTGTTCTTATTTGTTTCATTCATGTTTAACTAATAAATATTAATAACATAAAGTGTAGTTCAATTATGTTATTAGTATGTAATCCAAATGAATGGAAATTTGATATGCAATCACAATACATACATTTTTTTGTGTATTATGGCAGGGGAAAATCATAAATATGATGAGTTTATAACTCAAAATTGTGAGATATAAACTTAACCTTTTGGGTTTTAGCACATTATTCTGTAAAAAAAAATGTCACAACTGTAAAAAAATTGTCATATCATGTGATTTTGGTTTCATTTTAATTCACATTCTAAGTTATGAACTAAGAATTATAAAATATATTCTTGCAATTATTCATTCATTCATTTTCTTTTCGGCTTAGTCTTTTCCAACTAATAACTTTTATTAGGAAATAACTTTTCCAGCATTCCAAACATTTAATTTTATTAAAATAGTATGACCAAAATAAGTTGTTTTTAAGTTATACAGTCAGAGTTGTGAACAAAACTTTCAGTTCAGACTTTTTTACCACACAATTTTCAGGGGAAAAAAGTTGTAGTTGCAAAAACAACAAAAAGGGCAAAACATTTTACTTATTTTTTTAAATTGTGCCATAAAAACACATCATGAAGTCAGAATAGGGTATACAGTATGCAGAGCTAGTGTTTTTCCCCCATACTCATAGACATCCAGTGAACGGTTAATGTGACTTACTTTTTTCCATCTTATACGGTTCCTTTTACAGCATCAATGTTGTGACGTAATTAAAATATAATTAGTTAAATAGACATTGGTATTCATTTAGTTGCTCAAGCGTAAAACGAGATAAAAAGCCGTTTACCCGCACTCGGCCGTCAGGATAAGCAAGCTAGAGCAGAAACTACATTGAATATACTGGGGTAAAATAAATGTTTATATTCTAAAGACATGGCGGGGGGAAATGTAATTTAATGCAGTGCTTTTTGTACATTATGAGACCCACTTTATATCGAATATCACTCAGCCAGTGGAGATTGCTGATTTTTTAAAGAAAACCGACCTTTGATGTGCCGATTTTGTAACGGCATACAGTTCACCGGAGGCACTTGACCCAGGTTACTGACAAATTAAAAGTCCTTCCGCATACTTCTGCATTTAGAAATGTGCGAATCAGCTGAAATGTTACCCGAATCCGCTCCTTCAATCTAATCATCCACCCGCCACTCGCCCGTACATATTATTTTATCTGATATATATATATCCGCACCCGATCAACACTTTCATAATTCTAATTCTTTGTTTTAAGCATCATAATAGGTCACCGTGGATCATTCACTATTAACTGCAGATTCCGTTTTTACACATACAGGAAAAAGATAACAAAAACGGTGCCACTTCAGCCTAAACGGCAGTTATGTTGTGTTTACTTGGCCTTTTTTTTTGCACTGTGCAAAAACAGAATAGCATCTACTGTGCTTATATTCGGGCGATTCCGCCAGCTGCACTAAATGCTTGCACCGCTTGTTGCAGGAATGCACAAGCTTCTCCTTGCAAGGCGCTGCAGTCGTGTAAATAAACAATCGTATTTTTCCCAGAACGATTGCAGATTTTTCTCTGATGACTCCTCTAACTGAAAGTTTGCACAGTACTCTTGCACTTTATCCATTATTTTGGGCGTCTCATCTTCACATTCTGCAAAGTCCACTCTCTGCTTTTTTTGCTGGTCGACTGCTATGACCCGCGACCCACCCGCAATTAATCATAATGTATTTTTTCATTACCCGACCCGCCCTATTGTGAGAAATTTTTGAATTGTGTTCTTAAAAAACACTTGTTATAAAGTCAGAATTGTGATCATTTCAAGGAAAAATTTGTCAACACTAATCACTTGCTTAATTTCTAAAGCAATCAGCCTTTTTGATAGAATCATTTGAATGAACAATTCAGTGAATCATTTGTTAGGACAAAGACCTGCTGCCACCTACTGGAGGTTTATATATAGCAATGAAAGGACTAAACCAACCATAATAAAATCACACACTGAAAAAAATACACATCTTTTTTTTTTAAATACAGGGTCATTCCTGCATTTATTATTAATATCAAATGTCCCATTCTGCGCGGTGTGGCTGTTAAAGTTCAATTACAGTGTTTTTCTTACATATAACATTACATATGTTACTGACTGGAGGGAGGAAATAAGCTGTAATAATAATGGCTGAGGCATTATTAAAGCTGTCAGTCTTCTGATTCTGCCTGCTTTAACAGAGAAATGTAAAATATTTTGTGGATTGTAAAGCAGTACCGTAAATCTTTGATTTGGTGTGAAAAGTGCAGGTGTAAGATGGAGAGGAAAGCAAATCCACCACTGATCTGGTTCTTTTTGCTTTGACGTTTTGTGTTTCATCTCAGCACAAACAGCTTTGCTTATTCTTGTCATTCATATTTATTTGTCTCACAAGAATGGGTAAATACAGCAGAAAGAGGTGCCAGATGTGGAGAATGACTTCAAAGTCCGCATTAAAAGCAGCACTGTCCGTATTTATACTTGCATGAGACTTGTATTATTTAGATTTTCTAAAAGTTTGCATAATGGCAAAAACATTTCTAGTGAGATTTCTTAAAAATGCTCTTTGCTATTATTTAATGATTATTTTTAATATTAAAAATAAATGGTCTCTTTAAAATTTGAAATCAAAATAAAATGAATGTTTACTGTTTTAATTCTAATAAATATTTAGTTCGGAATTTATTTACTTCAAACCCACATAAAATTAAAAAACTGTATTGAATATATTTTACTGAAAAATGTGTTTAATTGAATAGTAAATACAATTTTTATTCATTTACAATCCCATATTACATTGAATACGGTATTTAATTACATTCAAATTGTAATGTTATCCATTTATTCATTCATTTTTTTTTTTTGGCTTAGTCCCTTTATTTATCAGGGGTCGCCACAGCGGAATGAACCGCCAATTTATCCAGCAAATGTTTTATGCAGCGGAAGACCTTCCTACCTGCAACCCAACACTGGGAAACACCTATATACTCTTACATTTGCACATTCACACACTTTTACCTGTACCTGCATATCTTTGGACTCTGGGAGAAACCGGAGCACCCGGAGGAAACCCAGGCTAGCATAGGGAGAAACTCCACACAGAAATGCCATTTGACCCAACTTGGGCTCAAACCAGCGACCTTCTTGCTGTGAGGCGGTTGTGCTATACCCACTGCGCCACCGTTCTGCCCTGTCCATTAAATTTAATATTTAATTTGATATTTAAATATGTAATTCTAAATTAAGTGTATATTAACTTAATTGAGGAACAAATTTTGTTAATTTACAAAATTAAACTCATTTAATTGTTTAAAAAACAAAAACTTTATATTTTTATATAATTTATATTAATTATCAGCCAGTATATAAACTATATAAAAACTAATTTTTAAAACAATTTAAGTGTTATTTTCTGTCACATTTTATTTTTAATTTAATTAAATTTTGTTTAATATATTTTATTTTATTTTGTTTAATTTATTTTTTTATTTTGTTTAATTTAATTGTGTTTAATTTAATTTAATTTTGTTTAATTTAATTTAATTTTGTTAAATTTAATTTAGTTTAAATTTCATTTTGTTTAATTTAATTTCATTTTGTTTAATTAAATTTCATTTTGTTTATTTAAATTTCATTTTGTTTAATTTAATTTCATTTAGTTTAACCTAATTTCATTTAGTTTAATTAAATTTCATTTTGTTTAATTTCATTTCATTTTGTTTAATTAAATTTCATTTTGTTTAATTTAATTTCATTTTGTTTAACTTAATTCAATTTTGTTTAATTTAAATTGATTTTATTTAGTTTAAATTTATTTAGTTTTAATTTAATTAAAAAAATGTTATTTAATTTAATTTTATTCACAACAGTGCTTATCTGGATCTCTTGATAAAGTTAGCCTTTTATTTATTTATTTATTTATTTACTTTTCTTTAACAAATTGCAGGAATTTCTTGTATCCTCTCAACAAGGCCTCATTTCACAACGCACCGCAGACGTGGTGTCTTTCCAACAGAACGTGTCCTTAAGTTTTTCCTCCCTAATCACTGCAGCGACCCTGAACTCATAAACAAAAAGTGGACACTGCACAATAAAACTAAACATGCTCACTCTGCACATATTTCAACTGGACATATTTCATCTAAAACCCTCCTCGATCTCTTTCCACAGCTTCTGACAACAACAAACTTTAGCTATTTGTATTAAAACTGTGTTTTTCCACACTGTTGCACATTTTGAAGTAAGACTGCATTACAGAGTCCAAAACATCTTCGTGGTCGAAGCCAAAATGGAGACAAACTAGCATATGCAAAAAACAGCTCTGATATTAGCTTCAAATATCTATTCTGAAGGTTGATTTTGGTCTGTTGGTATTTTTGTTTTTCGACTTACAGCGTAAAGAAGTAACAAAAGACCAAACCTCAACAGTCAGATGAGGTCGTTTCATGCTTTGCGGTTGGATTTCGGTGAGGTTGAATCTCGATCGCTGAACAATTATTTGTGAATAATCTCCAGCGTTTATATGTTGATCTCTTCTGGTTATTAGATGAGAGGCCACTTAATTTCCATTATAAAGGCTCGCTGGTGCTTATTAAATGACAGTGGTTGGGATTTTTCCAGAACAATTCCAGACAGATTAAAGAGAGCCTGAAAAACTGCTGCCGGTTTCACAAATATGTTAAATTGTGTAGCTTTTAATTCAGGTCTGCTTATCACACATGTTAGCATTTTTTGGTTAATGGAGTAAAATAAATTATAATAAAATAATATTGTAAATAATTTTCAAGTTTTTTTTGCAGACTAATTCGTTCACTTCATTAAACCTCAGTGTATCATGAAGGAACACTGGTATTAATTATGTTTTGTCAGTATATACTGTATCTATATATACTGTATATTTTGCACTCTCAATGTGCTGCATTTTTTATCATTGTGCTCTGTCAGACAGTGATTTCTGAGGAGATGTTTGTTCAAAATACCTAAAAAATGATCTGAGACAGACTTCTGATGTTGCATAACAATTTAATTATGTAACAAATTAAAGAAAGCTTTTGTGATAACTTAGAGAATTTTCAATCATTACAATGCTAACTACAATGCTAACTTCCTACATCAAAAATAGAATAGGTGTGTTCAAAACCATAAAATGTAATGTTGTGCCTCTTTTCAACTTTTCTAAAGCATGAAAATAGCATTTGTTTGAAACATGCTAAGTAAACTTTTTGTTTGTCTGAAAACAAATTTGAAAATGTGCACTCTGTGTTGAAATGTCTGTCTTTGTTTTTTGGTTTCTGTAACTCTGCCCACTTCCCGTTTAGCCAGTTATATTTCAGTGGAAAACACATCGTATTTCATTTCAGTGTGGCTGAAATTAGGACCTCCGGAGGACAGTAACAACCACCGAAATGAGACGCAGATTCAGAGTTATAAAAATCCACTTAAGGTGTTTTTTAAAGAGCCCCTATTATGGGTTTTTGAAAATGACCTTCCATGTAGTGTGTAACACAGCTCTTAGTGAAGTGAAATATCCAGCTAAAGCTTAAATCTGAAAGTGGACAGTTTTTAAAACTATGGATTCATCGGTCCCACTTTATATTAAGTGTCGCTTATTCCTGTGAACTTACATGGTAACTAGATATGTATGTAGTATGTAACTACAGTGTATGTACACACTGGTACATAGTATTTACTTGCGTAATACTGGTGTAACTAATCACATGTAACAACACACTAAATAGTATGTGTAAGTTCAAATGTGTAACAGGACATTGGTAACAACACTAAAAAAGTACACATCTGTAACAAGAATTACATAAGTGCATTGTGTAACAACAATATACTTGCAGGTGTTTTTCCACTTCCACTCCTGTTTGCATACCATGTACTGTACTTCTGAACACTGTATTAGAATAAGAATGGCAGAACTAACGCTGCATTAGAAGGTTTTACCTTGTGATAGCAGTGTAATTACAGGGTAAATCATCAGGAACTGTTGCCAAAAAAGTATAAGTGTATATAGAAATATACAAATGCCTTATGTTTATATGTTGTTTTAAGGTAAACTGTAGAATCAGTAATCACATTAAAGTGGGTAGTTTACCAAAGATTAATGTCCTGTTTGAACTTGCACATACTATTCAGTGGGTTGTTACATGTGTGTAGTTACACCAGTATTACACAAGTAAATACTATGTACCAGTGTGTACATACACAGTAGTTACATACTACTTACACATCTAGTTACCGAGTAAGTTCACAGGTATAAGCGACACTTAATATAAAGTGGGACCGATTCATCTATAAAAGAGTCGACTCATAGTGGTTTAAATGAATCGTCTTTATACTGAGTCTTCAGACTTTTCGGCGTGACGTCGTTACGAAACATAATGGTTGCGTGCGTAGACCTGGCAAAATTCAAACCTTCGGCCCCGCCCACTAACACAGCAGCAAGACGCTGTGTTTACCTGGATATTATTGGAAGTGTGAGGGAAAGGAGTCGTTCAGAAACCTGCACGCTTACAATGGGTGATCTATCACTACACAGCTCATGCATTAGTTTTTTCCTCCATCTTGTAATGGACAGACAAGACACCAGGGGTGCAGGCAAAATGAGGACAAATTATTAGGTACACCGGCAGGCTGCTGAACGCTGGGCTTCAGGCTGTTGAGCAGCACTGTAAAAAGGCTTGCGAATGGAGAGCGGGAGCCCGCTGAGATAGCTTGTCAGAGGACAGAGGATGCTACAACCTCCCGGCTGGGGATGTGATTGTTTAGAAAAGCAGAGTACAGGTAAGCCATTAGAACATATAGCAGTTCACGGACGAGGTGCCACAGCAATGATTGCAAATAGAAATGATCTACATGTTTTGTTACTAGTAACCGCGTGTACTGTATCAGGTTAACTCTTTATATTCTCATATCGCGTCTAATGCCATGTTGTAAACGCGGCGCGTGCTGCTTTGTTTACAGATTTAAATGCTTTCGTGAGCTCGTTCCACTGCCGTTTGTCGTTGCTATGGCCACTGTTAGCTGATCCTGCACACGTGCTGAGGTGTCTTAATAACACTGTTGAGAACTGTCGGGTACTGTTTATTGTGGTATTAGTAAGTTTACTTTAAAGCGTGTTTCGGGCATCCGCTGCGATAGGATCCTATACCAATGTTGGCGACCCGGGGGCTTGATAAACCGAGCTGGGCATTTTACTGTCTCTCACTGAACGCTGTCGACCAATCTCAACAGGCTGTCATCGGTCCAATCTGCGCAGATTAGCTTCGCGCTAAGGAGGGGTTTGGGAACAAATGAATAGCTGAAAGATTCATATGGGAGTCGGTGGGATAATCAGGTAAAAATACATTCATATTATAAGACCATGAAAGTGATTTTTGACCTTGCATACGTATCAGTATGTTGTTGGAGACCCATAAAACCGAAATATGACCCTTTTCAATGTGTAATAGGAGCTCTTTAATTAGCAAATAATATAAATATTACAAATATAGCCATTTAGCTGCTTGCTTCTTGATCATTAAACATACTTGGTCCTGTTGGTGTCGCCAATCTGGCAACCTGCGTTTGTATGGAGTCATCAAAGAAGGGGCCAGCCGAAAAAAACCCTCTCCAATATTTTAAACTTGGACTGCAATACCTAGCTCAACCAGTAGGTGGCGATCTTACATGCTGCACCTTTAAAATGTACACACAAAATGACCATCAAGTGAGTTTTCTTTCAGGAATGGCTTCAAAATTCTTTTTTTTCTTTCCCCTTTTCTCTTTATTCAACATTATCAATTTACAAACTCAAACGGGGAACAAAAACGGCATATAACAATATATACACACTTCCAATCACGTTTACATTATACAGTGTATACACACATTTTAATGCGTACAAAAAAAAAAAACATTTTGGGGGTTACACAAAAATAAATAAAAATTTAATTAAAAAATACATTTTTAGAAGGAAAGAGACTCAGCCATAGTTTTGTATAGTTCCTCTGTAGCCTTATTTTCTTTGGATATTAATTTTAAAGACTCTAAATATGTTTTATATTCATTTTTAAAGCAATTAATCAAGGGTTTAGTGTTATTGCATTTACTTTTGTGTATATATTATTTACCTATAATAATAAGAATGTTTAACATCAATGAATTTTTTTGGGAAAACCATCTGCATAAACCAAAACCTTAATCCAATTTAGGGATGGAATGTCAGTATCTATATTGTTACTTAGCCAACTGCAAAGGTCCTGCCAAAACTTTGTTGTGACTGGACAAGAGAAAAATAAATTTTAAATGGTTTCAGGATTTTCTGAACAAAAAAGGTCTACCTCAAATCTGATTTTTTTTCGTAATATTTCTGCTGCTGGATATGTATTATTGATTATCCTATATTGCATATCTTTCATTTTCTGTATAATTGGCCATTTAAGATATTTACAAAATTCTTTTTTTAATATATTATTTTCAAACTGTTTCAATTTTGATGGTGTATTAAAATCTAAAAATAATTTACTTTTTAAAAATATGCCCAATTACTTTGTTGTTACATTTTTTATCTGCGATACCTTCTTCTCCAATCTTTAATTCAGGTAATTTAGTAGACACATTTGAATGTGTTACAGTATTATGTATTACATTTTTTAAAGCAATAGGAATAGCTTTACTTAAAGTATTAAATTCTCTAAAGAGACTGAAAGGGCCTTGGTCAAGGTCAACATCGGTAAAGATGATGAAAAGACAGTGCAGAAAAGCTGAGCGTATGTGGAGAAAAAAAAACTAGTAATCCATTATAAAATCTATAAAGACAGCCTTTATGCTTTTAATGTGGAACTAAACACTGATGGGCAGACTTACTTTTCAACCCTTATAAACAGCAACTTAAATAATGCTCGTACACTTTTTGCAACGTTAGAGAGACTCACAAACCCCCCCAGTAGGATTCCCAGTGAACTACTCTCGGAAAGTAAATGTAATGAGTTTGCTCATTTCTTTACTGATAAGATCAATAATATCAGAAAGGCAATCAGCTCATCCAATCAGCCAAGTTGTGTCGACGTCAGACAAGCTCAACCACAACTTAAGAAATCAGACATTATGTCTGATTTCATGGCAATTAATAGTAAAATCTTAGAAGAGATTGTGCAAATTCTGAAAACATCAACCTGCAGTCTTGACACACTCCCCACATCATTCTTCAAAACAGTGTTTCTCTGTCTAGAAATGGATCTCTTAAAAGTGGTAAATGCTTCACTTCTCTCAGGGATTTTTCCAAACTCACTTAAAACTGCAGTTGTTAAACCCCTCTTGAAAAAGATCAACCTGGATAACACACTTTTGAGCAATTACAGGCCAATCTCAAATCTCCCTTTCATTGGAAAAATCATTGAAAAAGTTGTTTTCAACCAGGTAAACACGCTCTTAAACTCCAAGGGGTGTTTAGACAAATTTCAATCTGGTTTCAGAGCACATCACAGTACAGAGAGCGTTCTTATAAAGATAAACAATGATATCCACCTAAATATAGATTCAGGCAAACTAACAGTGCTGGTATTGCTCGATCTCAGTGCAGCATTTGACACTGTCGATCACAGCATACTTCTGGATAGGCTGGAAAACTGGGTTGGGCTGTCTGGGACGGTCCTCAAATGGTTCAGATCTTATCTTGAAGGGAGAGGTTACTATGTCAGTATAGGTGACAATAGGTCGAGGTGGACACCCAAGACATGTGGAGTCCCACAAGGCTCAATTCTGGCACCTCTCCTGTTCAACCTTTATATGCTCCCTCTAAGCCAAATAATGAGAAAGAACCAAATGTCCTACCACAGCTATGCTGATGACACTCAGATCTACTTAGCCTTACTGCCTAATGACTACAGCCCGGTTGAAACCCTCTGCCAATGCATTGATGAAATGAACAATTGGATGTGCCAAAACTTTCTTCAGTTAAACAAAGAGAAAACTGAAGTCATTGCGTTTGGGAGCAGAGATGAGGTTCTCAAGGTGAATGCGTACCTTGGCACTAAGGGTCAAACAACAAAAAATAAGGTCAAGAATCTTGGTGTGACTCTGGAGTCAGATCTGAGTTTCAATAGTCATGTCAAAGCAGTTAGTAAATCAGCATATTATCATCTCAAAAACATAGCAAGAATCAGATGCTTTGTTTCCAGTGAAGACTTAGAGAAACTTGTTCATGCTTTTATCAGCAGCAGGGTGGATTACTGTAACGGCCTCCTCACGGGCCTTCCCAAAAAGACAGTCAGACAGTTGCAGCTCATCCAGAATGCTGCGGCCAGGATTCTGACTAGAACCAGGAAATCAGAGCACATCACACCTGTCCTCAGGTCCCTACACTGGCTCCCAGTTACATTCAGAATAGATTTTAAAGTATTAGTACTTGTCTATAAATCACTAAATGGCCTAGGACCTCAATACATTACAGCTATGCTCACTGACTACAAACCTAACAGATCACTCAGATCTCTAGGATCATATAAACTAGAAATTCCAAGAGTTCAGTCAAAGCAGGGTGAATCTGCCTTCAGCTACTATGCCCCTCGCTGCTGGAATCAGCTTCCAGAAATGATCAGATGTTGCTCCAACATTAGACACATTCAAATCCAGACTGAAAACACATCTGTTTAGCTGTGCCTTTACTGAATGAGCACTGTGCTACGTCCGACAGATCGCACTATTGTTCTTTTCCTTTTATTCTTTTATAACCCATTTAACACATTTTTATCTGTTTTTAATCATTCTTATTATTTGCTTTTTTATTTTCTTACACTTGTCTTTTTATTCTTGTTTATGTAAAGCACTTTGAATTGCCACTGTGTATGAAATGTGCTATATAAATAAACTTGCCTTGCCTTGCCTAAAGGAACATTTTATCTCATATTTTTCCATGAATGAATTATGTTGAAGAATTAAACCATTTTCATCTAAAATATCTAAAACGTATATAATGTTTTTTTCATACCACTCTTGTTTGAATACTGATTTTCTATTTACTGTTATGGATCGGTTGTTCCACAACACAGAGCAATGTGGTCTAAAATTTTGAGTAAAAGCTATTTTCCAATAATACAAAATTTGTTTGTGGAACTTTGAAAGTTTAATTGGGAAAGATTAATTGAATCCTCAAAATCACATTTTAGCAGGCTTCAAAAATCTAGCAGATGGAGGAATCTAAGCAGACAGAAAGAGAAGCCATTTTACCATTTTCCATTGTCATGTATGTTGTGAATCGCCAATTACCGCAGTTTAAGCTAAAAATGCTTTTATGTTCTACTGAAGAAAACAAGTCATCTGCATCTTGAATAACCAGAGGGTGAGTAATTTTTTTATGTGTTTTTTAATGTGAATTATCCCTTTAACTTTGATTTTTAGTTTTCTTAATAAAACTAATTGAACTTGAATGTTATGTAATTTGAAATTACAAAGAATTTATAAATATTTAGGAATAAAAATGTGGTAAATGCGGTAATGCAAATTATATTTTTTTTCCACATGAACTCAATAAAAATAGGTTGCTAAGCAGACACTATAGTTTTAGCAATCTTTCGATGGACCTGCAATGTAAAAAAAAATATATATATATATATAATTTATTAGATACACCTTATTAGTACCGGTTTGGACCCCCTTTTGCCTTCAGAACTGCCTTAATCTTTCATGGCATAGATTCAACAAGGTACTGGAAAATTCCTCAGAGATTTTGGCCCTTATTGACATGATAGCATCACGCTGTTGCTGCAGATTTGTCAGCTGCACATCCATCATGCAAATCTTTCGTTCCACCGCATCCCAAAGGTGCTCTATTGAATTGAGATTTGGTGACTGTGGAGGCCAGTTGAGAACAGGGAACTCATTGTCATGTTTAAGAAACGAGTGTAAGATGATTCATGCTTTATGACATGGCGCGTTATCCTGCCATCAGAAGATGGGTACAGCGTGGTCATAAAGGGATGGACATGGTCAGCAACAATACTTAGGTAGGCTGTGGCATTGACATGATGCACAATTGGTACTAATGGGCCCTAAGTGTGCCAAGAAAATATCCTCCACACTGTTACACCAACACTCTCAGCCTGAATCGTTGATACAAGGCAGAGTACATCCATGCTTTAACAGTGTTGATGCCAAATTCTGACCCTACTATCTGAATGTTACAGCAGAAATTGAGACTCATCAGATTAGGCAACACTTTCGTGGTCTTCTGCTGCTGTAGCCCATCTGCCCCGCGTTCAGAGATGCTCTTCTGCATACCTTGGTTGTAACGAGTAGTTATTTGAGTTACTGTTGCCTTTATCAGCTCGAACCAGTCTGACCCTACAGATGGTTGTGCATGAAAAAGTCCCAGTAGATCAGCAGTTTCCGAAATACTCAAACCAGCCCGTCTGACACCAACAACCATTCCACGTTCAAAGTCACTTAAATCACCTGTGATTGGCTGATTAGAAATTTGTGTTAATGAGCAGTTGGACAGGTGTACTTAATAAAATGGCCAGTGAGTGTATTGAATGCATTATGATGAGGGTTGTATTTTATTAGGTAAGTTAATATAACAGTTTGCTTTTAAATACACATTCATAAATTATACATGCATCTCTTCTAATTTACCACATAATTTTTTAAATATGCCAAAAAGAAAATATTGTGGTTATAAGTCAAAATATTACTACTAATTTTATGTTTTTTTTGTTAATAGGAATAGGAATAATTGGTAAATAGGAACTTGTATTTGCTTCCTAATAACGTAAGACTGTTGCTGTAATAAGATTATTAAGTAAATAATTTGTCAGTTTTTAATTTAACACTCCCAAATTCTGGACCTGTTGTTAATTGTCTTGTTTGAGAAGATTTCGTGAGAATCGCCATTGAGCTGGCAGAATACAGATGCTCCCGTCATGCAAACACAGGTGCTGTAAACTGTTGTAATTTCTAGAGAAAAACCACTACAATCAAGAATGTTTAGATGCCAAGTCTTTCTTCTAGGTGTGGGTCATTAGAAATAAAAGAACTGCTTAGATACTCTTCTTATTCATGCCTCCCACCCATCAAACTTCCCCCAACGCGCACACACAGCAGTCTCTAGCAAGCTCTGTAAACTCCTCAGACCCCCTGAACTGAGTGACTGTGACTCACCTGCGTCTCATTTGAGACACGCGTTCTGAAAGCGGGAGTCTGGTAGCGCTCTTGCTTTTCATGTCCTTTCATGTCCAGCTGTCTGTTGTGAAAGTGATTTGGCCGCCGCACGCAGCACAGCCAAACACAATAACTTCTCACAGATGTGTGTCATGTCCGGCTGAACCCCACCACAGAGCCAAACGGCAGGGAAAGAAAGTTTTCAACCATCAGTAAAATTGTCTGGGTTTTTAGAAAGTTTCCATAAAAATGAGATGTGTTACAAGTATAATGTACAAAATCAAATGGATTGGCCACCTGTTAAGCAGAACGCTTATGAAATTGGTGTGAGATTGTTGATTCTCAGTGAAAGCGACATTAGCATGTAGGCTAACTGTTTTTTTTAGATTTTCTTACTGTGGAGAGATGAAAATTACTTACCATGGAAAAACCTGTAACACCTGATCACGTGAAGCACAACTTAGTCAATTATAGTGGCTTTTGGTGTCCTACCCTGCATACTGCGTTAGCGTTAGCCGTTCTGCTTTTTAAGGCTAATTATCTCAGGCTTGCCTTCAATAGGCTTTGGTTTAGCTTAGCAAGATGCAGTATTTCAAAATCATTTATTTTATTTATCATCAGTTGTTCTTTGAGTTTTGTCCACCATCTTGCAAAGTATGCTATTACAAACTATATATACTGTATACTTGAGGTGTTGGTCAAAATATTGACATTTTATACGATACAAAGAAATGGTATGCCGGTGAAATATTCCAGTTAAAATAGTATATTTTCTCATCAAACAAGTGGACTCCTATTTGCTGATCAAAACTGATCCAAAAGTTCACCTTTGGGAGTGTAAGATGCTTTTGCATAAAAAAAGATATGTCTTTGTACCCTATTTACCCCAGATTGGTTCAAATTATAAGCTTAAATGTGCATTTTTATACCTTAACCATGCCTTTTAGCTTTTGTACCTTCGTATACTTACCCACACAAAGCCCAACAGCTAGCATCAGTCCGGCTAGTTGGTTTGGTGTGTTCCACACGTCACCTCTCATTGGGTTAACGTCAAAGCTCGTTGGCCGGATTCAGCTTGTAGAATCGCCATTGGACATCGGCTGAAGAGAACAATCGTATTCAACAACTATTAAGAACGCAGTGTTACGTAGTGAGGTGATAAACAATTCAAGTCAAGAGAGCTGTAATTTTGCCTAGACATAACCAGATGTAAGCCAATGCCAGGTGACAACACAATTGAGTTTTGTTGATGCTAGTTGTTTGGCTTTGCGTTGGTGTGCACCGGCCCTTAAGGGCATATTTTGCTGGCTTCACACTAAACACATAATAAAGTATTCATGTTGCCCAGCCATGTTGGCCAGTCAGAAAGGAGAAGACAGTACAAGGCAAAAACTCAATTTGCCCACAATTTAACCAGAGTTTCTGACAATATTCAACCTGGCCGGAGTTTTCAGAAAGTTTCAACCACCTGATATTGTGTTTTTGTGTGGATGAATGGTCAAACCGCCTAGAAAAAAATTATGATTTTGAAAATACCCATGTTTGTGTAGACAGGGCCTTAGGCAGTACCCTCAAAAGGATATCTCTGTGCCTTGTTTACACCTAAAATTGCTTACAGTAGTAGTACCTTAAGGATACATATTACTACCATTAATGACTAATATGAACCTTTTAGGAGTAGATATGGTAGAATGTTGTTCCTTTAAGTTACTGCTTAAGATGAGCTGCTGAACCACTCTTTTTCTTTTTTTATATTGTAATTGTGACTGCTGCTTCTTTGCTGTTGCTCTGGCCTAAAATCTTTAACCAAAATAGAGTATCTTGTGTGTGTGTCTGCATCTCTTCATTTGGAATCTGCAGGTGTGGGATGGAGTCTGTGCAGAATCAGCATTTTTAAACTACCTCTTGACTCACAATAACACAATGTGTTTTGTAGCAGGAAGCAGTGATTGTGATAATGATCTTGTGACATGATAGGGTTATTAAAAGTGTCTGCGTGATGTGAGATGCCAGGCAGCTGCTTCAGTGTTTAATCTGCCTGTGCTTTATGTTTCAGCTGTGGAGTCACTCTGCCCCGGGCCTGGCTTATTTATGTACACAGACGCTCTTTTATCTGCTTTCAAGTTCTGCATCTCAGTGGCATCTTCTCTTGGTGTTCCAGCAACTGGATTCAGTTTGTTTGGCAGATTGAATACCGGTGCATGTCTGTATTCTGTGTTCTGGTCTTTGCCCTCACCTGAATCAACTCAATGATTTCTCAGAAAGGTCATTTGGATGTTTTCGGAGGCGTGCTAAGAATTCCAGAGAGACATGAATGGATAAAGTTGTAAGTAGAGTAAGAGGAAGCTGTCTGGAATCATTTTCCTCATTTGGGATGCCTGTAATGATGCTTCATGGCGAAAGTGATGCTGTTTGGTCATTGCTTTCCTGATTGATTATCCTTCAGATAAATTAGATTTTCAGCTTCTTGGTCAGACCCTGTGATGGTTATTTAACACTTGGTAAGCTGCATATTAGTAATAAAACAAACTGTGCATGGCCATGGTCTGTCACTGTAGAACAGAAGTATCCAAAACCTGGTCATTATCCTGCAGAGTTAAGTATCAAACCTTATTAGACATACCTGAAGGTAATTGGTAATAACTTCAAGGTAATCGTGGAGCAGCATTCTGGAAGACTTTGGCCCTCCAGAAGTAATAAGGTATTCAACACACTCCTAGTCCATCAAGACTTGTCCTCTAGACCTTAAAAGATTGTTTTCCATTTGTCAGGGTTCACTTCATAAAGCATTAAGGGAGAGGAGTATCTGTTGGTCTTCATCATCCACCCAAATTCCCATCCCAGCTAATGTCCAAGTATGCAGTAATAGGTAGGTAGAAATAGTGAATCTTTGGTGCTCAGATTTAACTTGCTGGAGTTTTACATTTACCTTGATCCCTTTCATTGACAATATAAGCAAGATACATTGTTGAGAGGTTAACAAACACCTTAGCATTAAATGACAAGCCAAAGGATTCACTGAGAAATCAATTAAAAATCGGAATTACAATTAGAAATAAATGTGATTGCAATATTCTTAACGTCAAATTGTTATTTCTTTTTTATTTGCAGGTCACTAACTTTACACCCTAAGTGTCCGAGCACACATGCCACACACCTTTTTTTATAGTGGCGGTGTGTATTTGAGAGGCAAGGGGGTCAAACTGCGGTCCCAGGTAATTTGCTGCCTGTGAAACCAAAGTCCTGGACCCAGACCTGCATGAGGGGCTTTTGAAAGCTGCAGGACATCTATTAACACCTGTCTCCTGCTTTCTTCTGTCGCTTACCCTCTCCCTCTGAGTTCTCTCTTCCTCGCTAATAACTTCACTTAAGGCACCACAGCTACTCTGAGTCCAGTCTTGAGTGGTCTCAGCAGGGTGCTGGGGGTGGCCGTGTGGCCGAGTGTCTGGAAGGGTAAAGCAATTTATTTGGGCTTGTTCCCTCACACGTGGAGCCACTTAGTAAGCAATGAGGTGCCAGACAACCTCACAGCTGCCACAGCACCAGGGCTCCAGCCCTCCACCCTTTCCAGTCCAGGCCAGGGCAGGGTCTTTCTTTGGGTAACTTAAAAACCATAAACCTGGAAGACAACTCCTAAGGAAAAGGTATCAGCAAGTAGTCTGTAAAACTTGTTTTAGTTTTGGAAAACTGTTCACACCAAACTACAATCCAGAAATACAAGCAGAATTTTCTTAAATTGTTATTTAGGTTGCCATTTTAGATATCCTGTTCCAATTTTTTTAAAAAAGAAAAACAACAGTTCTTTAATATGATGTGAGCAATGACAGTGTGATTCAAAAGCATGAGACAATCTTAAGTAAGAAAGTGACGAGGTCTTAAAAAATTTACCGTGGGAATTCTTGATTGAGACATAACCACAGAGCAAATTGTCCTCTTAACATTGTTTAGTCCAGCGTAATAGTTTATTTTTGCTTCAGTAAATCTTCTTCATTCATGCGCCCGCTGACGTCAAGTTACAAAAGTGTGGTCTGTCCACTTTGCTTTGTTTTCATCCGTAACATTGTTACCGGGGGAAAGCTTGAGCCATACAGGTCTGATCTGTGGCCGGTCGCACGCGCACTAGGGTTAAGAAACCTGCTCATTTGTAATTGGATTTATGTGCAGGAATGTTTTTCCAAGGCGCGACTTGTGAAATAGCCTGCCATCTGCTCTCTATTAGAGCACAGGACCAACGATCTCTACACAACAAGCAAGGAAAGCCCCAGACGTTCAGATTCATAGTGCTGGAGGGCCACTTTATTACCACACAAGGGAGAACTGAGGTTCCAGCACACGGATGTCATGGTTTGCTGTTTCATCGCTGCGTTTTTCTCTGCTAGGTTGTTTCTTAAGTTTCTAAACCATTTTCAGTAAGAACCTTACATTGTCAACCCTCATCCAAAGCTGATTTCTGCCACCCTTTATAATTATATAGTTACTGATAACTACACAGCAACTTTGAATGGGAAAATATTGAGTGAATAAGGGAAACAGGACATTTGTAAAGGATTTTCAGGAGATTTGAGGATGGATTATTGGGCTAGTAAACAACCTAGACACCTCCTCGAACAACTTAGCAGTCACTTTGTCAAATTTCCAAAATATTTGGGATGCATCATTTTTACTTGGGCCATTACAAACCACCTAATAACAACCCCGTAAGTTCTTAGAGAATAAATTGTAACATGCTAACCACAAACAAGAACATATTAGCAACCACATGACAATAATACTAACTATGCTAACAAGCTATTAACAACAAAGCAATCAAAGTACCTCAGCACAACACCCCAGATCACAATACTGGATTATAAATGGGAATAAAACAATGTGTTTGTAGAAAAGGAGTTTTAAATATTACAAAAAAGTCTAACTCTTCTCAAATTCTGACCTTCACATTAGTCATTTCTGTGTAAGCTAGAGCAGGGGCATGGAGGCCATTACTTTGACAAGTTTGGGTTAAAGGTTACAGAAAAGAGATTATACTAGCGATATGCCCCTTGGTGAGAGTTAAAACTTTATTCCCACCAGGGATTAGTACTTGCGCATATGTGTTTGTATGTACGATAGTGCATTTAACAGGATGACAGACCCCAGTTTTGGAGAATGTGTTCCCTTTAAGCCTCCAGTGTGAGGACCCACCCTTCCCTCTCGCTAGTTTCAGAATGAGTCTGCATTGCAAGACATTTATGATAATGCGTTTGTGCACTGTAAAAATAATATAAGCTACAAAGTGCATAAGTTTGCTTGTGAAACACAGAAAGGTTCTGTAATGTTTAGGATATTAATTGGACAGTTTGTTTAAATTCATATTTAATCCAATGGGCTATATGCACGACAAGTGTATTTTAACCCCAATGAAAGATTTATGTGACTCTTTTTAATTTCATAATGTTCCTTATCAGCGTCGATAGTTTAAATGAGTTCAACAATAATCTGTTAGACTTAAGCATTCATTTAGTTGTTCAAGTGTAAAATACATGCAGGTAGCTGGCAGTAGGTTTTTATGTTCCTCTGTGTCGAGTTTCTTCACAGGTGTTTTGTTTTTTTTCTGAATGCTACAACTCGCTCATTTAGAGGCGGGAACCGGCGGATGCGCAACAACTTTAATCATAAGGTAAACACAAAACAAAAGTCTCCATCTGGAGTTCCTTCACGTGACTACACAATCATTCCGTCAGGCGCTGATCTCAGAGTCGCCCACATTCGTCACCACTACCAAGCCGATCAATCACAGAGCTTGCGATACGCGTCATTGCAACATGTACAGGTAGTTACATTTTTTGAGAGGTGCACGTTTGCATCAGCCATGGCGAGGGCTATGCGACCGCGCAAAGGCTACACCGGACCATACGTGTGCACTTGACTCCGAAGTATAAATCAGCCTTTACTGAAAATGAAAAAAAAAACATTTGCAAATACCACATTAATTAGTAATGTAATTTTATATTTACTTCTATTCTCTTTTAATTGTAGTTGTATTGTAGTACGGATGTACTGACACATTAATTTTAGTAAACATTTATTAACTTTAAAGTATGATCTGTCCTTTGTTATAAATTTCATCTGCAGGTTTAATTTTTTTTTATAATTTAGGAACACCACAAATATTCATTGTTAATTTCCCTATTTAAAAAACATACCCTTTGTATAGGACACTTTCCAAAGAATGAAGGAAAGATAATACATTTAAAGATCACTGATGGAAAAAATAGGGCTATTGAAATTTACTGTAAATGGTCTTAACAACTGTTTTACAATTATAATAATGGCAGCACAGAGTCACATAAAACACCAACAAAACATGTACTGTAGCACAATGAAAATATGAGATTTATATGTTGCTTGCAATGAAATGGATTCCATCAGAACACATGGCTACCTTTTTATAGCTGTAAATGAAAAAAATAAATAAATAAATAATTTTTGCCTCTAGGGGAAACTGAACCATTTTAGTCAGCCAACCTTGACCCCATGGTACAGGTACCAGACACAAAGCTCTAATCCATATCCAGTCTTGTCCTAATCTCTTTCCTGTGTTTTAAGAGGCCTGTGCTGTCCTAATGTGACTCTGAGACCTCTGTGTTCACGGTTTGCTTTTCCTCCCTTGATATCTGAGCCTTTTCTCTGTCCAGCTGCAATATAACGCCTGAAGCTGAAGCATACGTTCTCCTCTGAGGCAACAGCGCTTACGCTGATGAGGAGAGTTTGAGTAAAGGCAGTGATGGAGATAGAGACTGTTTGGGAGTGTGACAAACAGATACAATCAGAAAGAATAAGAATGGCAATTAATGAATGAGACAGAGATTGGAGGAGTGGCTGAGGTTTAGACGGGAGTTCTGATGGTACTTTAATGAAGTGTTCTTTAAAAGGAACAAGCATTTTTTGGAGGAGGATCACACGATTAAACTCATTGATTCTAGTTGGGCTGGTACCAAGCCAGGATGTCAGGATCAGTGAGATAAAGGAAGCTGAGGAAAGAACCGTGCTCTAGAATGGTACATTTTTTGGAGAAAACTTGTGCCTGTCCAGGGTTTTGCTATGGGGCATCTCTTCTTTCAAAATCCAATACAGTTTTCTTTATTCTGTTAAACATTTAAGATATTTTGAAGAAAGCTGTGGATGATTTTAGGTTGTGTTGGAAAGTGACCAAAATCCAACATCTGATAGACATAGTGGTAACACCTACACACTGTCAAGCTGTAACCTCATTAGACGTTGATAATTGGTTGATTTTAGGTTGGACATTGATGTTGGGTTCTGACGTCAACCCCATTGTCATTTCCAAACAAAATGCAACGTCCTCGCAGCGTTGAGGTATGTCAGTGGTAGGAGAAACAACGGTTACAGGTTTACAACTTCAATCACAAGTTTATAGCTATATATTTCACTGTAATTGTCATTCAAAATCAGCTTTTCAAAAAGAGTTAGGATGTTGTGTATAGGTTGGATGGTATATATACATAGCTAACCTGCCATTATACAATTACATCCCTCCTTCAAAATACTTCCACAAAAGAAAGAATTTCAAACAAGTTTAGAAAGATAAAGGTGAGCAAATGTTGATTCAAACATTTCATTCTAGCTTCCCTCACAGCTTGATGGCCCCTGTTACATTCATGCATCTACCCTATTCCTTTCCAGGTCACGGCACCAAAATAAGCCCTCAGGTTCCACTTGAACTCTCCAAGCAGGATTTGAACCTGCATGGGAGGTGGAATATCAATGGACAATACAGACCAAAGGCTCTAGCGTCAGTCAGTAGCACATTGCTTTTATTCAAAATGACTCAAACTCAGCGTGAACACACCCAGAGCAGTGGACTGTGTGGGGAGCGGTTGGGGAATTGGTGCCTTGCTCAAGGTTCTCACCTAAGCTAAGGTAAGTACTGGTCATTCACTATTCCTACCTAGAATCCCTGCTGTTGCCAGGACTTGAACCTGCATCCATTGGATCACAAGTCAAATTCTTTAAACATTGATCGACCAATGCTCCAGTTTGTTTAGATCTCTGGCTGTAGGTGTAAATTTAATAAAGTCCTCTTTAAAGACTTCTGCTGAGGCCAAGTATGCCAATATGCAATTTGAGCCATGATTTGGTTATCTGAGACAAATTTGGAAAATACTAAGAGATTGCTGAAATTCTGCAAAGATTGGTGGTCTTTACATTGTTTTCCCTCTAATAAAGTTCTGACAGGGTCAGAATATTTAAGTCAGAGAGAGGATTTAAAATAAATTCACAGAACTTTTTTTTAACATGAAACAAATTACAGAGGTCCATGTAAGTTATTTCGAGTCATGTAACTGAAGTCCTAAAACTTGCTACTTAAGTCTAAAGTCCCTCACTTTAGCTTTTTTATACTGGGCCTTATTCAACAAGCTTTGTATTATTTAGTATTTGGAATCGACCACTTTTGATCTGACTTTCACACTGACTGTCATGTACATAGGGCCTTAGATGAAGAAATTTGTGTCCTCACAGACTCAGCTGTCACTCTGGAGTGTGATACATGACATGCACAGATGTTCCAACAAATGGGCCTGTATCATTGACAACTGCTTAATAAAGACTCTTTTATCTCATTGTAAAACTAGTTCTTTTCGCAGTAAAACCTGCAGTGAAACAGGGAGGAATTCTTTCGGACTGTGCGTTTGTGCAGCTTTGTAATGGGCTTTACCAGGCCAATCTGCCCATGGGGATTGGGTGGTGGTCAAAGCCCAGCCTGATGTATTTAAGTCCAGGCATTTAATCTGGCCACATTCTCTCCAGGCACAGCTCTCTCCCTCCGACTGACACGCTGACACCTGGGCTCCACCTCTGCTGCCTGCATGGCCTGCATGCCACTTGGGCCCACCTGCTCGCCACACATACCGCAATGCAAACATTTCAACAGTTAGCTCGACTTTAAAAGCTCCACGCGACTTAATGAGAAGGAATCCGAGGTCTGTGTTTCACCTCTCTTTCTATGTCTCTCTCTCGCTCTCTAGAGGGCATTTAGAACTGCCCATTAACGGCCAAAGTGTGGATTTCCTGTGAAATAACGATTGTGCCCTCCACATGGTTCGTGTCTAAATACTCAGGAACACTTAGTTAAACATAAAGCCCCGCGTTCGGCAATCGGAATGGGATTGCTTCCAGCTGTGCCACTACAGCCAGCATACAGAGCAGGAGACATCCATCAGAAGTCTTTATTGATGCTGTGGCGTATATTGCATATATTGGACTAACTGGGCGGATGCGAAGTGGTCAGCCATTCGCTTACCCCCCATCACCTCCATGATTTCTCTTTCAGATTGCAATCAAACTACTCTGTGTCTGGAGTTGGCCTGGCAGATGACTGCTTTAATGTCTCGGATAACTTAGTTTTTATGTGCTGTATCTTCTCAGAAGTCCACTTTGTGGTTTTCTTTGGATTGGTTTTCTCTCTGGATAAGCATAGTGAAAGAGTACTAATTCTAAAAGCCAAAGGGTGGTCCTCTGAGATGCCCTTTTTAGAGACTGTTTTATTTAACCATTGGTCCGGTCATTGATATCGACGATGCAATATTTTTCTCACTTAAAAGTGTTGCAATATTGGAGTGCTTGAGGTTTAAAGCTGCAATAATTAAAAGTAAATATTCCCTGACTGACTTGAACTTCCCATAAATTATGTGAAATTGCATATTTTAGAAAGGTCAGTTGCTTATTATCGACTTCCTGGTATATATCCTTATAGATATTCAGTTTTCAGTATGTTAATCTCAGAGCTCTCATTTTATGCTTTATAAAGTTTCGATAAGGCTGTATAGAATTTTTGGTTTACTAAATGACATTGATGACGACACTGTGGCTCAGTAGTTAGCACTGTCGCCTTACAGCCAGAAGGGCGCTGGTTCGATTCCCGTCTGGGACAGTTGGCTGTCTCTGTGTGGAGTTTGCATGTTCTCCTTGTGTTAATGTGGGTTTCCTCCAAATGCTCCGGTTTCCCCCACAGTCCAAAGACATGCGCTATAAGTGAATTGAATAAACTAAATTGACCGTAGTGTATGTGTGTGAATGAGTGTGGTTGCTTTCCAGTACTGGGTTGCAGCTGGAAGGGTATCCGCTGTGTAAAACATATGCTGGATAAGTTGGCGTTTCCCTGTATGTGGCAACCCCTGATGAATAAAGGGACTAAGCCAAAGGAAAATGAATGACTCATTAATTAAAAAATAAGAAGAATATCTTGACATTTACACATTTGTTATACTGTATAATTGTTTTGCTATTATAAAATTGGTTGAAAATTATATTTTGTTGGCCAAATTGTATATACATTTAAGCTAGAAGAGACATAAATGGTTTTAGATATAATTCCTATAATGTGTTGGACAAACGGACAAACGGAAATTGTATAGCTCTAAAGCTAATTCATTGCATTAGCATGGAAAAGACTGATCTGGACAATGCCAGCAGGCACACAACGTCATAAGACGTTAAAATTAGGTTAGATTTTGGTCGTGACATCAGGTGACCAAAATTCAATGTCTAGACAGCGTCTAAGGACAACGTTATTTTGATGTCCAATAATGATGTCAAATGACATTTATATGTGGTTGACTTTAGGTTGTGTTGGAAAGTGACCAAAATCCAATCCATAGACGTCATAGTGATAACGTTCACACACCGTCAAGTTGTAACACCATTAGACATTGATATTTGGTTGATTTTAGGTTGGACATTGATGTCAGCCTGAAGTTGGGTTCTGACATAAACCCGATTTTCATTTTCAAACTAAACACAGCATTGAGGTACAACGTCAATCTAACATTATGTTGACGTTCTGTGCCTGCTGGGATTCTTTAGAATTTATCCTTTTATAACACAACGAAGAAAGTCATTAAAATAATTTAATCTTTGATAACAGTGTGTAATTAGCCATAACCAACAGGTAATATTCATTAGGCACTGGTACTTTTTATGTTGTAGGCTACGTCATGTGTTAATGTCCCTCATTTTGTGTCTTTTAACACATTATATTAAAGAATAAATTATTATTATTATTTCTAATAAAGCCTAGCCTACGCATATGGTCCACGTGAGGATGACACACAAACAATTACACTTTCAAAGTGAAATCAGTACAAGTCAGCCTTCACTTTTGGATCTGCACGCCGCTGATGTGGTTTTAAATAAACTCCGTAGCAAATGACGCGTTTCTCCGTCTATGTTCTAAAAAATCACACATCCACTCCCAAATTCTAGATTAAACACCGTAATAAACGCTTCCGCGCGCGTGTGGTTGTGTGTGTGTTTGAGAAAGAAAGAGAGAGAGAGGGAGTGAGGGAGAGAGCAGCCGCTGCGGTCTGATCCTGTTCATCACTCACACCAGCAGCAGCAGCAGCAGCATCAACTCGGACTTTATAAACTCTCCATCCCACAGCCTGGAATATCAAACCGAGAAACATGAGATCGGACATAATGTGGATTTATCAAGCTCTTTTCTTTGTCGTACTGACCGTGAATGTGGGTAAGTGACCAGCATACTTGAAGTCATAATGCGTAATTGATTGTCTAAACGTGTTTTATTTGAATCGTGCTGAAAATGTTAGCGTATAACGCTTTTGAAAAACATTATTGAAGTTATTTAGTGATTGTGTGTTTAATGTATTGTTTTTGAGCAAATGGCATTTTAATTGCAGTTGTTATTCATATAAATTACAAATTGCATTCACGTTTATGCATTTAGATGATTTGATGACAAAACACACCGCAAAGTCTCACTTTCGGTGCTCTAAAATGGATTTGATTAAACTTTATTGCCTTTGAATGAAGTTTAATTGCTGCAAAGTGGTGCCAAAATTACAACCTGCAGCTGTAAATTCGCTGCGTTTTTTCAGCCACATTGGATTACTTTAGTGATGATGAACTCATGCAATCGAATAGACGTTTGAGATATTAATATAAAGAGGGTATTTTTACAGTGTTTGGTATAGTTTTCATTATTTTCTCCACATTCATTTGAGTTTAAATAAAATGAAAAAATGTAATTTAGTTTATTGAAAGTAGGATAAATAAGCTAAGTCAAAAAGTAAAATAAAAATGCAATAAGAGGGGAGTAAACAATCAGTGGGGGGTTTTAATATATGATGAGGGGGCCACAGTTTTCAAAGTGTTTAAGTTTACACAAATGTATATTTTGTTTGGATTTTACACAAATCCATTGACCCTTTCTCATGTTTCAGTCTCATAAACTGAAGCCTGGAGATGTTACATGCATCACGTAGTGTAGAGCATATGGCCCAGTGGTCAAAAATAAGGGCTGATAGATTGTAGGCGTTAAACCCCACATTTTGATCAGTAAAATATCACTATTGTGTGTTTTATCAGAACACTTTTTTGCATCTTTAGGGGGCCTGAAAAATTATAAAGAGTTCATAAAAGTGCTACTATATACGCTACCGTAGTCTTGTTCCCCTGATGAAACTGATGCTGAATAACAGTGACATGCATCATTACATGCACTGCAGCAAAGTAACAGACCCTTCCCAGAGTGCACGTTTCCAGCGATGGGCAAAAGCACATGTGGGGTGAATGGACTCTCTAAAGCGGGCGTTATCAACGTGCTGTGCAACATCTGGACATAGCCATTTCTCCCTTATTTCACTATTGCAAATATTCACTGGACCAGATGTGCAGCGTAAACACTGAATGAGAAGCTCTTCAAACTTTCACTGAAGCTCTAGGAAAGGAAAGGACATTAGTGAGTCAGACTGAAACCATTAATGCTGATGTTTCTCTGATGCCCGTCCTCATTGCTACCATAAACATTGTCCCGCTGTTATTTAAGGAAGAGATTTAGCCAAATCTAATAAGCAGGCTTAGAGATAAAGATGCCCCCGACAGGCCAAAAAGAGGAATTTAAAGGAGTCTAATTGGGGCGCTGAAGGAAAAGATCAATGTTTGAAGAGCAGCTCGATCAAATCCAGATGTGTTCAGATGCAGCGCAAACATTAATAATGTGTTCTCACCAAAACCACTTCAGCCACAGACAGGACTGCTCGTGTCTGAATCAGACTGAGGAGTGATACCTCATGCTGTTGATTTTTAACAGTTTATCAAATCACTAGCCAATCAGGGCTACTGAGCAGAACAGGTTCATGTCTATGCCCATGTAATGGAGGAAACGAGTAGAAGCTGTGGTGGAGACACCAGTTCAAATCCTATTTGAATAAGTGCAAGTAGAACCAGAGGGGTTGCATTGGTGCCGTGACCCAGATAGGAGTGAGGTTTGGGGAGGTGACTCTACCAGAGGCCTGCAATTAAGCGCTGTGCATGTAAACCCACTCCCCTGCCTTCAAAAGCAGCATTAGCAAATGCTGTTAGGGCTCCTTAACATAGTGGGGTGAATAGAACCAGAGTGCTCGCAAAATCTGGTACCCCAAAGTCCCATGGCTATTGTTTTTTCAGTCAGGCTACAAAAATCTATCTACGACATGTGCAGCGGGCCATCTAGATAGCCTGTTGGGCAAGATCCGTTCATTCATTCATTCATTCATTCATGCATTTTCTTTTCAGCTTAGTCCCTTTATTAATCTGGGGACAGCGAATTGACCGCCAACTTATCCAGCATATGTTTTACACAGCGGATGCCCTTCCAGCTGCGACCCATCACTGGGAAACACCCATACACTCTCATTCACACACATACACTACGGACAATTTAGCTTACCCAATTGACCTATAGCGCTCGTCTTTGGACATATGGGCGAAACCGGAGCACCCGGAAAAAACCCAGGCAATCACGGGGAGAACATGCAAACTCCATACAGAAATGCCAACTGACACAGCTGAGGCTCAAAATAGCAACCTTCTTGCTGTAAGGCGACATCGCTACCCACTGCGCCACCGCGCAGGTTTAGTCGCGCAAGATGTAATTGAGTTTGATAGCCAGACTGATAAAACAATAGCCACAGGACTTCAGGTTACCAGATTTTGTGAGCCCTGGTAGATGATGTGACCTGGATAGAAGTGAGGTTTAGTGGTTTCAGTGTAATGGAGCCCAGTTAGTATTAGCTGTAGTCTTTAGTCTACTTGTTTGAGCATCCAGCTTCATTCAGTGCCTTAAATGTTGGTTTAAATTCCACTTGAGCTCTGGAATGGTTAAATTGCTTACATGAATTTGATATGTGGTTTAGGAAGATGAGCATAATGGAGACTGACTAGTAGGAACTGGGTGACTAAACCTTACTTGCCTGGCCTCAAGAGGTTCATTAGTAACTCAAAGTATAGGGCATGATCTTCAGTGTTGTTGTTAGTTGGTTTAAATCCTGGTAAGAGCAGAGTAAGGTCAAACTGCATGGTTATATTTGATGCTGTGACTTGTATAGGAGTGAAGTAAACCTCATTGGCCTGGTCTTCACTGGTGCACTTGGGACTTGTGGCCTTGAGCATGTCCTTTTTGAAATGTCCATCTCAAATCCTGCTCGGAGGACTGTAGGCGATACATGTACACTGTAGGTCTCAAGAGGTGCTCCATGAGGGGCTGTGTCCTGCAGATTTTAACTCCAAACCCAATCAAACACACCTGAACAAGGTAATCAAGGGCTGTGTCTCAAGATGTGTTATTAAGCAATCTTGTGTCCTCGTGTTCTTGTGTTAGGTCATTGTCAACCGCCAAAGTTCAGTTCCAAAGCTCAAGACCATTAGAATGCATAGATATATACACTAGATATCGCATACGGACCCTGAGCATGTGTCAATAGCACCGCCACATTTGTACAGTGCTCCCAGCACAAATGTCATTCAACCGCACTAGTCAAGACCGTGTGCCAACGTGAAGATGCTGGACTTTAGCGCTGTGTATGCTTACTGCATTCACCATAAGACAAAGTAACACCAACTTGCACTAAATACTGGGCTTATGCTAGTTTTGTTGAATAAAATAAGCAAACAATGTAAAAGAAATATGACAATGAGATGCTGCGGTGCCAGAAACTTGTATTATTGTCAGTAAGTGAACAAGTCATTCATAACGGAGATTTATTCATAAACGAATTGCTCCCTCTGTCAGAATGAGAAGAGAAAGCAGGAGAGGGGGTGTGTTTCAGGACACAGATCAAATCTAACAGGAGGGAGGATAATACATGCACACAAACACATACTCTTTGTCAGCAATGCCTGTGCGGTCACTGATCCATCAATATAGAAAAGTGATGTAAAATTATAATTTTTGTAATAAAAAAAATAAAATTTGCGTACTGACCACTGGGAAAACTCCCGATCATAGATATATGTGTATATCTCTGACTCTGGATTGCCACAGTCCTCCATTGCAGCTTGGTCCTGCATTCATTTCAAAGGAGCGCTACCCTGTACTAAAATGGCGGCTCCATTGATGCATTCCTTCCAATAGAAAACAACAGAGCAGGCAACATTTAATGTAAATATCTATGATTAGAATAGAGGATGCCTGAAAGAACCCGGAGGTGTTCTTGATATCGAGGATGCATCGAATGCAAAGTTGAGCGCTGTACTCACTTTAGAAGTCATTGCGGCTGAATGAAGGAGGTGGGATGTGCAGCATTTTATATACCTATTGATTATTAAAGTTCAGAGATATAACTTATTTATCTATGGAATTTCCCTAAATGAGATGGTAAAAGTAAACATTCGCATGCAGATCTTAATAAAGGCATAAACACAATAAGGGTGTTTATTTGTTTTATTTGTATTGTGCAAAGTATCTTTGTAGAGCCTCTGTGTGTGTTTTACAGTGTATATATATATATATATATA
>CAIGQZ010000320.1:12225501-12241959 GCA_903798205.1 Danio tinwini | reverse complement strand
ATATATATTGACAAAGAAAAAACAAATCATTGAATTGTTATATGAATGCTTGTAATGTTTAAATTATTTTCTGTGAAAACGCATGAAGGTCATGTGACCATCAGGAAGAATGCAGCATCTCATTTCTCACAGGATGCGTTCTGTGTTCTCGTGGTTGTTTGTTCGTTCTTCCAAGGTAACTTGGGAGAAGAGAATGCAAGTCTGTTCTCTGCTTTCTTGAAAATGAGAAACAGCTTATGTCTTACTACTGTAGGTATATTTTAAACATCCAGCAGGTGTGTTGAGGAAATCTGGAGCTAAACTCTGCAAGACACTGGTGACTCCTTTTCTTTTGGGGGTTAAATGTAATGGAGGCCAATTAGTAGTAGCAGTTATGTGAGTAAACCTCATTCTGCTGCCCTTGAGGCACACTCAATGATCTTCCGTGCTGGAAAAGCTAGTTCAAATCCCACTTGGAGCACCGGAGTGGTTGTGTTGATGCTGTGACCTGGATAAGACTGAGGAATTGGGTGGTAAGTGTAATTGAGGACTGACTAGTCTAGTAGGAACTTGGTGAGCAAACTGTACTTCCCAGTCCTCAAGAGGCACACTAACAACAGACTTCAGAAGGTCTTTAGCATTCTTTTTTTTCTGCAAGCCTCTAAAATGCTAAAGAAAAGCTGGTTCAGATCTCATTTGAAGTGAGATAATACACAGCCAATGAGAGACATGCATAAAGTTCCCTTATCAGCCTTTAAATATTATAATTCATCCCAAAGGTGCCTTCCTGTAGCTCAAATTTTAGTGCTAGTAATGCCAAAGGTGTGGCTTTGAATCCCAGGGAAATCAAGACATAATTAAATACGTTAACTAAACTTATTAAATAAACTTTAATGAATTCTTGTTGCTTTAGATAAAAGTGTTGCATAAATGCAAATGTAAAATGAATCCCAAAATAAACTCATAATGATAGTCCATTGTCTTAGTTATGAAAGATAGAGGGCTTTCTTCAGCAGATTTCTGTGAGCAACAGGCAGTTTTAAGTTTTTTTTAACTGGAAACATTAGAGATTCAATGGTTCTTGAACAATACTCTTAAAACAAATCATTTACTCCAATTTGTGAGCCAAAAAAGTTAAAAAAGAATAATTCCCTCAAGTTTGACCCTGTCCCAGATGCCTCCATAAGTCCTAACAGTTTGCGTTTTAGTCAACGTTTTTGAAGGGATACTTGTGACCTCCCTTATAAAACCTACAAATGCAGTACAGTGCAGAAGTATTCATGTATGGTCAACATGTAAAAAGGATGGTTTAAAGAAATGTTGGTCTGGAAAACCCTATAATCTGGTTATATTTTAATAAGAGTTACCATGTGAAGTTTGCACATGAAAGTTGACTTTAGGAACGTCCTTGGACCACCAGAGTGCAGTGAATCATGACACACACACACACACACATGTGTGGAAGTGGGAGTCTGAGCCCCTTTCGCCGGCCTCTCATTCATTTTAGCAGAAGAGACAGTCATAAGATAACAAATCCTAATCTGATTTTACTAATGTAAAAAGGATGTAAATGCTGATCAGTTTCTTACTCTGCCTGATTTTGTTTAATACATTTTTGTGTCATATATTGACAAACCCAGCCATTTACAATAAAATAAAATCAATTTAAAAGTGAATCTCAACTGTTTGGCTTGTCAATAGTTGACCCACAATTGTGCTGAGATGTCATTTCTCACAGTGTAGTAAAGAGTGTTAAATCTGTCAAGCAATATTAACTTTAAATTGTGCACAAATGCCAGCATTTCCTGAAAATGTCCCTTCTGACAGCTCTCACATGAACGAGATTATGAGTGTACATGTGTATGTTTAAGTATCTGCATATGTGTTTGTTTAATCTCTCGTCTCTTTTGTGCAGAGTGCAGGAAACAGACATTGCAGAGGTATCAGAAAAGTGAAAACAGCCGACTGCTTTGTACAGACTGTCCAGAAACTCCTCGAATTAGGAATTTGTCGCTGGAGGAATGTGCACGCAAATGCAGCAAGAGCAAGAAGTCCTGCAGGTGACACACGCATGGTCACACAAACATACATGTTTAAAGTGATAATTCACCCCAAAAATCTGGACTGTGCAATTAAAATCATTGTGGATCAGTGTTACTTTGGATGATTGAACATAAGGGGGACTAAATGTGGATATAATTGACATTTTTGGGTGAACTATTAATTAAACAAGCTTCATCTAAACCTCCTGGATGTCTGACCGATGATTGTCTTTCATTTTCTGGGTTTTCTCTCTTTGCTTCCTTACAGGGCATTCTACTTTGACCACATAAACAGGAAATGTCACTTTCTTCCTTTTGATCGTTTCTCCGAAGGCGCGAAGAGAGAGCGAAAACCCAGTTGTGACCTTTACGAGAAGAAAGGTAAATATTTTCTATTCCCTTTCGAAGAAGTTCGCTCACACTTAATTTTTTTTTTGCTTCCTGGAAATTGCAGTACAACTCTGCAAATGCCAGTTGTGTTTGTTTAGATCTCTGGCTTTATGTGTAAAATCGTATAAAGTCATCTTCGTCATCGTAAACATCACATGCTGAAGTCATTTGGCAGCAGACAGAGTATGAGAAACCATGAGCGATAAGTGTTGACGCTAACAAGATGGCGTATGTTTATGTTTCCAGTAAAAGTCAGAGCTGAAATGTAGATTTATGCCATAATCATCAGTAACACTCTTGTTTGGAGGCTTAAATCACCTCAGGATGTCAGCAAAATGTGTAATCTCTAAACAAAATTGATCGTTACAGTTTATTTGAGTATTTGTATGCTGTATGTTTTCCACAGACTATGTAAGGGAGTGCATCATTGGGTCAGGTGTCAATTACAAGGGGAGAAGGTCGTTCACAAAGACTGGAATTACGTGCCAATCCTGGAATATGTCCGTCCCACATGAGCACAAGTAAAAAGTCTCTTTTTTTTTGCCTTTTTTTGTCTGAAGGGAATTTACTTATTTGCTAAAGCAACTTTAAGGTGTGTTGGTGGATTAAGCTGTAATCCAGGGGTCTCAAACTTCCAGCCATGGGCATTTACGGCCACTCACCTCCTCCCCGTCCCGCAACTGACGTCAAAAATATAACGAGATTCGGCCCAACAAAACATATATTTTTAAACCACTTATCATTGTTGTGCAGTCACTTCTAGCCACTTGTGGTTTTGACCCGCCACCTTGTCAACATTTAAAGTACTGCATTCAGATTAGTGTTACTTTCATTTTCTCTCAATGTACGGTCGAGATTAACACACATGTGTTTTAATTCTGTGGCTGATTTAAACATTGGAATATATGTCCGTTAATGTGCTGATTTGCATTATCACTGGTGACAGGTAATGCTTGAAATAGAAATGTCATGTCTGTTGTCCTTAATGCATCAGTTTTGTCAGGTTTCCACATTTTTCTATGTGCTATGTTAAAACGGCCCTCCTATGAATTGTCAGTCACTGAAACGGCCCCCTGCCAATTTGAGTTTAAGACCCCTGCTGTAATCACTGTATTCTGCATAAGTAAAGACTCATTTAAATGCAGTTGAGTCTAATTAGTGCCACAGTTTAAAATGCATTGTCATCATCCAGTATTGGTAATTAATTATATATTTTTTATTAATTAAAGATCACATGAAGTCGCTGAGACATTTTTTGATTTTTTTATTGTGGGTGAAGCCATCGAACTGACATCCACGGAGAAGGACCGCCGCTCCAAATGTGGACGAGAATGGTCAGACTTTGATTGAAGATTACCAAAACAAACTTTTTTTTCAATGCATTAACTTGCACAGATTAATTGTTCACACAAAGAATTATAATGTCAATTAGGATGATAAACATAGTAAATGTAGCTTTCACACAGACTTAAAAAAGTAATTGTAAAAGTAAAAAGTAAATAAGCTGGAGGCATCTTCTTTTCATAGTCAGACAATAAATAGAATCACAGTCGTAAAAATAGTTTGTGCAAGAATAAGATCTTGCTTGAAATGTTGTGATATTCCAATGCTGTTACACCTCTGGTTCTTTAGTAAACTAGGAACTACAATAAGGCTGGTGCAAATACAGATACAGCGAAAACAATTTTCCTTAGTATAAACAGTAGATCACTTCTATTTAGACTTGTGTTCATAGCATCTATCACTATTCACACTTGTAAACAAGATACTAATTGTTGTGATTTGCACTGTGTGCAAACATTATCCAACCTTATTTACACTCAGTGTAAATATCATTTATTTCTGTTTCACTTCATGTAAATAGTTTTTCTTTTCTTTTACACTGCATGTAAATTAGAGTTTAGATTCTCTACTCGAGCCCAGACTTGACCTGCGGGTCAAACCAATATTTCCTGCCACTATCTTTGGGCCGGGCCATGATTAAGCATTTGTGTGTGTGTGTATTTTTTTTGTCATTTCTTAATTAGCCTAATTGGGTGGAAAGCTATGCCATAATTTAAAATATTATACAAATATTTTAGCAAAGTCGGCCTAAAAATTGCACAATTCACAACACGTCATGCGCAGCAACGATCTAGCTCCTGCAACAGCATCTCCTCTACTGGCACACATTCACAATGCATGCGCAAGTAGAGGTGAAGCAGCACGTGTGCAGCGCGTATGTAGAGCAGAAACAGTGCGTAAAAAGTGGATCTTATCGATGCATTTATTGGGTAAAATTGCTACTTTTTACTGTTATTCTATGTGTTTTTGGTCACCATCAATGCACTGTCACTTTAATTGAGCGTGAGCACTGGCAAAAATTGACCCAGTGCTGAAGTGATCGCGGCTCTGCTGCTTCAGCTCTGCTCACGCTCCACACTGATGTGCTGCTTCTGTGCGTGATATGAAAGTTCTAATTTGTAAACATGGACGCCAAAAAACACGTGCTGCTCACGCTCTGCTCGTGCGTGCGGTTTTAAAGAGGTGATAGCAAAACAATGCGATGAAGAGGCTTACCATGGCAGAAAGGATGATAGTCCACCTTCAATGTCCTCTTTTGTTACGAAATAATCTGAATATGTTATTGTTACGTTATTCATTAAGATAATCTAAACTAATTTCTGTAGTTCAAACAACTCAGAATGTTTGTTATAATGCCCTGCAGCGCATGGGATAGTAGGGTTTGCCCTGCAGTGCATAGTCAGGTTTAAATCAGGCTCTGGCTCAAAATTACAGCTAATGTGTTGGACCGGGTCAAGCTCGGACAAAAGGTGCACGGGTTCGGATAGGGTTGGGTTTAATTTTTTGGGGCCGATCTAAGCACTTATGTAAATAACTACAAGTAATAAACAACGCTAACCATGGTGAATTCCCACCTCTGTCTTTAAAACCGACCACTCTGTAACTCATTCTCTCAGTAAGCTTTTTATTTGCAGCTTTCATATGGTCTTTGACAGCTAGCCATTTTTCGTTCATTTAGACACCAGCCATCAATAACTGCCAAAGTGCTGTCTGCCAACAATTGCTGATTAGTCTAGACTGCAGATGAGGTTGTATTGATCTTTTGCACAACAGAAGTTACGTGGAACTATACGGAGTGATGTCTTGACTGAGTGAACACAAGCCAGTCTGGTTAATGTGGTCAGTTGTTGCCAGGTCCTTGTTAGGCAAGATGTTATTAGCGAGCTACACTGCTTACAAGCTGTATAAAGATTTTAGAGGTGAGGGAATGAAAGAAAGATAGAGAAAGAACCAGAGAAGGAGGATTTATGGACTGAAGTCATGTTCTGTCTGCCCTCCAGCTGAGCTCACAAAGCCGCAGACACATTAAAATACGAGCAGCATTCGAGACTAGCGCACAGATGCTAATCCAGTCCCTCTCCTCCCTATGGATAACAGTACTTTCCCACTTGATTCCCTTCAAATCTTTTTTTCCATGTGATAAGATCTTTTTCCTCTTAAATTTAAATCTCTCAATCTATCCACCAGCACAATGTGTCCACCTGCCTCATCTATTCGGCCAAGACAAATGGGGAAACAGCAGAAAGTGATCAGAATGTAATGACCACCAAGTAAATCTTCTAAGGGAAGACAAAACATGCAAGTCCCTTTTGTATCAACGAGGTACTGGTGCTGATTTCGTAGTCAATGCCAACCTGCTGCCATGAAATGTCACTTTGAAAAAGCTTGAACCGTTTGTACAAACACAAACGGATCGTTTTCAATCAATCACCCATTTCCGACCCAAATGACCTTCTGGTGTTGTAAGTGGGATTTAAGAAAGTTTAACATTTCTGTTCAAATTGCATTCAGAGTGCAAGAGCGTCTGTTGGCAGCCATACAGGAATAGCTGGCTAACATCTGTTAGCACAACATCATTAGCTGTAGAAATCTCAGGCCTCATGTGGAACCCGCCACAAGATCCAGATGCAGGAATACAGCCTATTCCAGCACCAAACGCCTGTCGTAACCAAGTTGTTTAAGCATTTAATTTTTATCCTGCCTGTATGCCTGATATATGATCTCTGTATGTCGTTTGTTTAGTCTTTGTTTAATCTTCCATCATTTTGTTTGGTGCCATTTTAGCTTATTTTGATATCTTAGAAGAGCTGGGCCTTAGGAATTTAGGAGTTTTGTTTACTTTGATTCAGACACCTTAAGATTTTACGGTTGTTACGATCTTAAGGTTTGTTGTTGTTTCTTTTCTAGCTGGTTGAATCTGGTCAGTTTTAGTCATTAGCTTGGCCAGTCTGTTTTAGGTAATATAATGTAAGGTGTATTTATATAGCGCATTTATAGGTCATTCATTCAAATCAACCTGGCTGACCAGGGTTTCTCAAATCTGGTCAAAAAGTAAAAAAAGTAAAAGTAAAGTCTGGTCGTACTTGCAATATTTAGCTCCTAATGTAAACTAAAACAGCAAGTCATATCAGAGTCATTAGATGGTTTGATCAGAGTTTGCGCTAACAGGACACTTTAAGAAAACCCATAGAAGACCATCCATACATCTTTCATACTGCTTATCTCAAGACCCACATCCCAGAATGATTTAGATGTCTCTGTATTAAGCACACTAAGGAGCTGGTGAGTTGAATCACGTTTTTAAACAGTAAGACATCTAAAACATTCTTGCAGGTACCTCCCCAGTATTGAAAAAACACTGGAACATATGGTTGTAGTACATAGGAGATTAAGGGATATCTAATTAGGCTCCAGAGGTTAACTCCTTCCCCAATATACTCTCTCAGACATTGTGCTCCAAATAGGATGAAGAATCATGGTGAAAACAATCATGTTTTGTTTTTAAGAACCCATATTGAAGTCTTCCAAACCGAAGCACACAAACCTGACCCTACGAAGTGAAGGATTTTGAAGGCTACAACTGAATGATAATTCAGACCCCCATAATTTTTTGCACAAGGAAGTTGTTGGGTGTTGAACGACACACTCCATTTGGAAGTCTCATCCCTATTCCTTTTGAACTTGTAAACCCTTCGAAGGGAATAGGGTATAGGGATGAGACTTTCCGAATGGATTAGAGCAGGGGTGCCCAAGCTTGGTCCTGGAGGGTGTGGCGAGGGGGCGTGGCCGAGAGCCGTGGGAGCGAAACGAGGCCCGCCACAGATGAGATGCACCTGTGGCGCGCACCTGCCTTCAATCCCACGGAAGGAGCTCTGGACTATAAGAGGAGGAACGATGGCAGAGGACAGAGAGAGAGGACCGGGCCCGGACATGTTTTACTTTTGCTTTCAGTTTGACGGCAGTCTCCTCACGGAGACTGCCGTCCTTTTGTTTTGATTTAGACGGCAGTCTCCGTGAGGAGCTGCCGTCCCCTTTTATTAATAAATATTTATTCGAAGTTCGTCGGTTCTCCGCCTCCTTCTTCCCGTAACTTCATTACAGAGGGCTAGTTACAATCCCAATAAGACACACCTGAACCACCTAATCAAGTGTTGTGTTGATGCAAGTTGGAAGTAAACTTTGCAGGACACTAGTCCTCCAGGACTGAGTTTGGGCATCCCTGGATTAAAGTGAGAATCTTTTAGACTACGGGTCACCAACCCTGTTCCTGGAGAGTTTCCTTCCTGCAGATTTGAGTTGCAACCCTGACCAAACTCACCTGTCTGCTATTATCAAGTGCTGCTTCAGGTACTAATTAATTGGTTCAGGTGCTCAGGTGTGTTTGAGTGGAATTCAAGTGGGAGGTAGCTCTTTTCAGATACAAGGTTGGGTGACCCCTGTTTCAGACCTTGAATGGCTAGTTTTGGTGTATTTAATTAAGGTGTGAGCTAAACTCTGCCAGAATGTGACCCCCAGTAGCAAGATCTGTCCAATCCCAGTCCTGGAGGACCAACATTCTGCAACACATTTTATATGAACCTGGACCAACACTTCTGCTTGTAACTTTCTAGTGTTCTTGAAGACCTCAATTACCTGATTCAGTTTTGCATAATTAGGATTAACTGAACAATTCTACGGGACAGTGGTCTTCTGGGAGCAGGATAAGACATAGGATATGAGCTTATAGATTAAATAGGATATGAGTTTATAGATTTTTTTACTATGTTTTCCCTCTATTTTTGTCTGCATATTTATTCATCAGTTTTAAGCCTGCCAGACACAAAAAGTCTGACTTACGTCAGAACTTTTGCCGAAATCCAGACAATGATCCAAGCGGGCCCTGGTGCTTCACTGAACTTACTGAGACTCGGCACCAAGATTGTGGGCTGCCTCAGTGTTCAGATGGTAAGATCTCATCATGACTACTATATTCTTTTTTTATCAGTGCATATACTGTATTGATGATGTAAAATTATAGTACGCCAGTGTATTGCTGTACTGTCTGCATGGTATCTGTGCAATTCCAAATACACACATAACATGTTTGTGTGTGTGTGTTCATAGTGGAGTGTATGAAGTGTAATGGGGAAACCTATAGAGGGCCCATGGATCATACAGAGAGTGGGAAAGAGTGCCAGAGATGGGACTCACAGAAACCTCATAAACACACCTACCAGCCTCACAGGTACACATTCACACATACATACATACGCACACACACAGCCATATGTGATTTACAACATGCTCTTTTGTATTTGGATGTACAGACATGTAGGTAAAGGTTTGGATGACAACTACTGCCGCAATCCCAATAACGACGTGCGTCCGTGGTGTTACACGATGGACAAAAACACACCTTGGGAGTACTGTAACATCAGTGTGTGTGGTCTGTTCACTTTTATACATTTCTTTCTAAAAAATCTGCATGCTGAGTAATGTGATTCTGTGATCCGAACATCTTTCAATTTTGTGTCAAAAAAAATAAATACTATACTACGCGGGCTGTTAAATGATTGATTCAGATTGGCTGATGAACATTAAGGTTATTCAACGTTATTTTAGTACAGCTTAAGTAGTTCCAGGCAAGTCTTTATCGCAATATAGTTCCATATCACTTTGGCTGTACCTTTTTTTTTACATTTAGTGAGCTGTTTAATGATAATCAAACAAAGTATTTAGATTCATTTCATGTATACAAATGTTAGTTTAAAAATTCAATCATTTATTTAGAAATTTACACTAATATGATTCGGCTGTGGATGCCATCTTGTGGTCAGATAGGAAAATTCATTCGCAAATGAACTCTCACAGTTCGTTATGGGTATTCTTTGGTATTATTCACAATTGTTATTGCAGTGCATTGTGGGATTAATTAAGTGCACTTCAGAACATCCACTATGGTTTCAGACGCCACAACAAATAGCTGCTACCTCAAATAGTACACTAATTAAAGGAGGCAATTTCAAATACAGCATATGCCAAATGATGAGAAACTAGCCCTATAGACAGTAGCAGTTTGAGGACTAAAGCCTGAGAAATGTTTTGAAATACCACATTTGAACAATGTCTTTAGGTGTAGTAACCGTAGTTGTGACCACTTCGCTGTGCTTTCTTTTTTAAATAGTTCAATGGCTCATCATCAATTATTTCTTTCGTATTAGTTTACATTGAATTTATGTTGTTGAATAGTCTTTCTATGAGAAGAGTTTTTTTAAAAAAAAAGCTGTGTGTGTTTATGAAAGCCTTCTTCTTGCACAGATGCTTGCGTGTGTGTGATATTTAGTTTAGTCCAGGGATTGTGTACAGGTGCGCTGACTCACCATAAATCTTATAGCTCAAGCTTTACTCCTGTATTTCATTCATGGCATCTTTCCAATGGAAACATTTTCCGAATGCTGATGCTTGGAATTCCTGACATTCTCTTTCCTTTTCTTTTCCGTTTCAGGCTCAGATAGCGATGTGGAAGTGGAGGTGACCAGCTCTTGTTTTCGGGGTCAGGGAGAGGGCTACAGGGGAACAGTCAACGTGACCCCTGCAGGTGTGACCTGTCAACGCTGGGACGCCCTCTCTCCTCACATCCATGTATACACTCCGCACAACTATAAATGCAAGTGAGTCATGCTACACTACTGTTTGCTGATGCTAAATTTGCCACCATTATGCTAAGATGTTGCTGGTGGTTTCTGGGAGTTTGATGAATAGTTGTGAAGGAGTTATGAGTGGTTTTTAGCAGGTTTTTATGTGGTTGCTGTGAATTCTAATTCAGGAATCAACAGTAACAATATTTTTACTTGGCCTTCCAAAATTGGAAAGTACACTACCTGACAAAAGTCTTGTCGTCAATCTCAGTTGTAAGAGCAACAAATAATAACTTGACTTCTAGTTGATCACTTGGAAAAGTGGCAGAAGGTAGATTTTTCCAATGAATTATCTGTCAAACTGCATCCCAATCATCACAAATACTGCAGAAGACATACTGGAACCTGCATGGACCCAAGATTCTCACAGAAATCAGTCAAATTTGGTGAGAAAAAAATCATGGTTTGGGGTTATATTCAAAAGGGGGGGGTAAGAGATCTGCAGAATGGATGGCAACATCAACAGCCTAACTGCTCATTACATTACAAACCACAGGAGAGGGCAAATTCTTCAGCAGGATAGCGCTCCTTCTTATACTTCAGCCTCCACATCAAAGTTCGTGAAAGCAAAGAAGGTCAAGGTGCTCCAGGATTGGCCAGCCCAGTCACCAGACATGAACATTCAAGGAGAATTGGAGAGAAGAGGAGGCACTGAAGAGGAATTCAAAGAATGTTTATGAACGCTGGGAGTCCTGCAAGAACACTTTCTTTGCCATTTCAGATGACTTTATTAATAAGGTATAAGTCATTGCATAGATGTATAGATGCTTTAACATTGTTTAGTTTCAGTGGTTGTGAATTTAGGAGTGAAGTTTAGGAACTCTGTATGACTACTGGAATAATATAGAAAATGTTGACAATGGAAATGAAATTGTAGAATTCAGTCACAGAACTAGAACACACGGCATAACATAGAATATCATTGAATTTGGCAATTAAATAGGACTATATATAAATTGCCGTAGGGACTAGTTTCGCTCCAGATGTGTACTGATAATCACTTCATGTAATTAATTAATGAACCAATAAGTAATTGAAATACTTGACTCCATTTTCTGACTGCATTTTCTTTTAAAAGTTTGATTCACTGGTTTGTCAGTGATTTTAATATTGTACAATGATGACAATAAAGACTTTATTAATAAGTTATTTAAGTCATTGCAGAGATGTATGGATGCAGTCCTCCACGTTTATAGGAGTCGTACACAATATTAATTCTTTTTCCACTGCACCATGACTTTATATTCTATACTGTACATTATTTCTGTTAAGTGACAAGACTTTTATGTAAGCAAAGTCAGAACTTACTGTCCAAATTAAATAATTAAAAATCAAGGCATGATCATATTTTATTTTGGTAAAATAAGCGTAATCCACTTCTGATACTAAATAATCAACTAGAAGTCAAGTTATTTGTTGTTGCTAAAACTTGGATTGCTTTTAGTATATTTTATTTTGACCTATGTTATTCTTTTATTTATTTTAATGATCAAGCTTTTTATGACAAAAAATTGTATATACAAAGTTTAATAAAATAATAAAAGACAAGAACAAATAAACAAATTACAGAAAATAACACAAATGCATACAGTAAAACCAAGACAAAAAATAAATAAACAATGCATTTTCAGGTTTGTAGAAAAAAAAACATTGTATAGTCCTTACCATAAAAGTTGTATTGTTTATATTTTTATGCGTTAAATGTCGCTCTCTACAGTATGTTTTTTTTTTTTTTATTAACATTTACTCCACAAACGCCAGCTGGCAAATTAGATTACGGTCACTGTAGACATAATGCAAGATTTCAAAATAATAATGATACAAATCAAATGTATTTATTTCTTATATTATTCACATTTTTTTTCTCACTTAGAGATATAAACTCGGAATTGCGAGATGAAAACAACTGCTTTTGTCTCACAATTTATATTTTAGAGTTTATGTCTTGTAATTCAGAGTTTTACTTTTCTCAGAATAATGAGTTTGTAATTCGTAATACAAACTTCTAGTCTCAAAAAATATGTCAGAATTGAAAAGGTTGAACCTAGTTGCTAAAAATATACACTGAAAAAAATGTTAACTGTTAAGTTTTGTGATTCATGGTTGTTTTTAGTTTATTTATGCTTTTAAATTGCATTATGGGACTTTGATCTGACAACTGATGAGGTCAAAGTGTCATTTGTTAACAATTTTAGTAGTTTGAATCAATATTGTCTTAGTAGGTGATGTAAACTACATTACAAAAACTGAGTAATGTGTTGCATATGGTTGCCAGTAGATTTGATTTTATGTATTATTTAATAATAATGGCAGTATCTTCTACAAAAAAAAATCACTAAAAATCACTGATAAACTGTAGGCACAAAAGTGATGCAATCAAAGGATAAATAAATGGGAATACACCCATAAATCACAAGCCATGTGCAACTGTTTATCAACAAATATTTTTTACAGTGTGATTAAAACATACCAGTCTTGTTTATGAGAAAATACCAAGCGATTGTTCGCATCTGATCAGCCCTGAGTTTCTGAAAACTGAAAAACATTGTTTTACAAACTGGTTTCTTTCCAACTCAGGGATCTGAGAGAGAACTATTGCAGGAATCCTGATGGCTCTGAAATTCCCTGGTGTTTCACCACAGACCCCAAAGTACGCAAAGCTTTCTGTACCAACATCCCCCGATGCGAGTCAGAGACCTCTGACAGCACAGGTGAGGCAAACACTCAAACATTTCATACAATCTTACACACATGACTTTTACCATATGGTTAAGAATCGCAAACCATATTTACCCACATAACGAACAGTGTTTCAAAACGCTTAGCTAATCATAATTTACAAGAATTTTAATGATGAAAGACAAAGATGTTTTGCGCAGAGGCGCCATCATGGACTCTATCATGAGACTGCCTGTAAAGATCTGGCATTCAGCTCAAGTGTGGTTTTTTTCTGGATTACCCTCACATTCCCCCTCATCTGTGTCACACACCAGCGCTTCTAAAACAAATAGATTATTCTGTGCACAATAGACTTTTTCATGTTTGTTCCAGCTTTTCCATAAGACACTTTTCTCAGCAGTAGAGAAGTGGCTTTGAGGTTTCAGGTCAGAGAGACAGGGCAACGCTTCTCTGGATTCGTTCAAACTTCAGTCAGATCTTGGCACAGAAAAAAGCTTTTTCCCCCTACATGTTTGCCAACCACCAATTGTAAAGTGCTCCCTGACGTAAAAATTGGCCCTTGCCCACTAATAAAATGCTGTTTCAAACATGCTTAATTCATGGCAGCATGGATACAATCAGCAAATCCATTAGTAATCTAAACATGGACGGTTTGTGTGTTTATGCATGTTAACAGTGTGTATGTTATATTTATGTGCGTTTTATAGAATGTTATGAAGACAACGGAGAGAGTTATCGTGGCAATTTGTCGAAAACAAGATCTGGTATTCCTTGCGGACTCTGGTCTGACCACACATTCAGGTACATTTCTACGAAAACTGCCATATGTCCTGTAAGTCATCTTTTTTTTTTACTTTGAAACCATTAAAACATACCAAATACTAGCTTTCAGATGTTTTAACATTGTTTAGCTTCAGTGGTTGTGAATTTAGGAGTGAAGTTTGGGAACTCTGTTTGTCTGACTACTGGTAGAATATGGAATATGTTGACAATCTAGATCCCGATGAGTTCCAAAATGTAAAGAAATGGAGATGAAACTGTAGAATTCAATCGTAGAACTAGAACACACTGCATAACATAGAACATCCTTGAATTTGGCAAATAAATAGCATAATATATAAATTGCCGTAGGGACTAGTTCCTCTCCAGATGTGTACTGATAATCACTTCATGTAATTAATTAATTAATGAACCAATAAGTAATTGAAATACTTGACTTAATACTAAAAATCCACATAAATTAGAGTCACACTGGACCTTTTATTCATTCATTAATTTTCCTTCAGCTTAGTGCCTTATTTATCAGGGGTCACCACAGCCGAAAGAACTGCCAACTATTCTGGTATATGTTTTACACAGCGGATAGGGCATCAACCCAGTACTGGGAAACACTCACGCATTCATACCCACAAAACACAATTGTGTTCAAATGACTTCTTTTAAACAATTCTTTTGGACAATTAGACGTTGAAATGACGTCCCCTAGGGGTGCAGAATGAACGTTTTTATGACATCCTTATTAGACTTAGACACAGCCTTAGATGAAAACAACTAAAACATTAAATCTCTCAAAATCTCAGCAGAAGATCATGAAACACCTCTGCAGACAGCATCAGCAACTTCACGTATCATTAATCTGTTTGACTTTATTACTGTCAGACGTCTACCTAAGTTCTCAGTCCCAATTATTAAGAACTTTTTTAATGTTTATTTTTTATTTTTTAAATAAGTCACCGCGGCAGTGAAGAGTGGTTGCTTTACTTGAGGTCTTTCATGTTAAGCTCTCTTTGTCTGTTAAAGCAATGTGTTATGTCAAAACATACTGCAGGACAAAAATGATTGCTGCATTTTCTTTTTAAAAGTTTGATTCCCTGGTTTGTCAATGATTTTTAATATTGTACAATGATAATAACATGGTGTTGATTTCAGTAGAAACCAGTTGAAATTCAGTAGAAATCAAAGCTGTTAGTAGAAATCATGTGGTTCTGCATATTAAAAGTCAGCAGTGCATTGGTCAGGTTTTAAAAACACCTTGAATATCTGAGTAACTCAAAAAAAAAAAAAAGAGTCATCAAGAATCATTGTATACTTCTCAATGATGGTTACACATTTCATGCTGAAGTGCATGCTGGGAGAATCATACAACACTTGTCTTTGACTGTGTGGAAATGTTTCTCCATAATAGAGATGCATATGCTGATTCTTGACGTCTGTGTATTTTAGTGCCATCGCTGGCTCTAAATGTGTTGTCAGCGTAATGAACACCACAGTGCCGTTATCATACAACATTAAACCTCCCTGACTATATGAGATCAGCAAATCAAACTTTAAAATAACCCAGCAGCATTAACAAACTGTTTCTAGGTTTTCTTGCCATAGCAACTGTCACATAATTTAGCTATCCTTAAAACAGTGACCCCAAGTAAAGCAGCCATGCTTCACTGCAATGGCGATTCGGAAAATTTGCATTTTCAATAAAACAACTAAAGCATTTCATTTTTAGTAAATGTGATGGGGGACATTTGAAGACATCTGACAGTAATAAAGTCAAGCAGGTTAGTAGTAAGTGAAGCTGCTGATGTTGTTGAGTTGTTTATTGATCCTCTGCTGAGATTTTGAGAGATTTAATGTTTTAGTTGAAAACTATGAAGGGCGTCATGGTGGTGCAGTGGGTAGCATGATCGCCTCACAGCAAGAAGGTTGCTGGTTCAAGCCCCGGCTGGGTCAGTTGGCATTTCTGTGTGGATCAGTTGGCATTTTCTGTGTGGGTTTCCTCTGGGTGCTCCAGTTTCCCCCACAGTACAAACACATGTGCTATACAGTAGGTGAATTAAATAAGCAAAATTGGCCCCATGAGTCTATGGGTGTTGCCAGTGTTGGGTTGTAGCTGGAGGGGAATTCTCTGCATAAAACATATGCTGGAATAGTTGGCGGTTCATTCCGCTGTGGCGACCCCTAATTAATAAAGAGACCAAGGCAAAAAGAAAATGAATAAATGAAACCAAGTCCAAAATGGACGTCATAAAAACTTTCATTCTGTACTCTTAGGGGACATCATTTTAACATCTAATTGTCCAAAAGAAATGTCTAAAAGATGTCATTTGAACACAGTTGTGTTTAGTGGGGTCAATTTAGTTCATCCAATCCATGTGAACACAGCGAGAACATGCAAACTCCACACAGAAATGCCAACTAGGACTTGAACCAGCGACCTTCCTGCTGTGAGGCGACAGTGCTAAGCACTGAGCCACTGTGCCACCCAGGACCTTTTTTTTATTTTGTTAAAAACACTTGTGTAAACAATATGTTTTTATATATAACTGTGTACAACTTCCTTGTGGTGCAGT
>CAIGQZ010000320.1:12147607-12198599 GCA_903798205.1 Danio tinwini | reverse complement strand
TATATAAACATACAATCAAAATATGAAGCATACATATTTTTAATAGCATTGTTCATGAAGCAAGACAGAGACAATATTGTCTTAAGTAAATCACCTTCCACAGCAAATGCTGAAATTTCTTTACTTTGCCGCCCTCTACTGTCCATAACGTCTTCTACTTTGGAATTCAAGACATTGGAATATTTTGTCCAGTCAGGGTTTTATGATTCATCCACTGTGTGCCATTAGCCAGATCCTTTCATCTGTGTTCGGTGGAACCCATTGGTAAGCCTTTTCCTCTGTGCCATGGTGACACATCAGCATCAAACTCTCAGTTTGATCTAATGAACATGACGACACAGCACTTGAGTTTAAATGAGCCAATGGAAAAGTGTTTCTGTCTCTTTGAGTGGCCAATGGAAAGGTGGATGGTGCGTGATGAGCCACGTAACCGTCCAATGAGCAGCCAGCGGTTGTTGACAGAGAAATTAAAGCGTTCCTACAGTTTCCCAGAAAGACTGGCCTAGTTACGCCTAAAACAAAATACATAATTTATAATACAGCCAATGTGATACTTTGATGTAAACAAGAGATTAGGACTTACCACAGTCATGCTGTTCAAACTTTCGCTCCCTCCTCATCCTCGCTCTGCGATTAGAGAACCAAACCTTCAGAGAAAACATCCAAATCAAGTCAAATGTGTATTTATTTTTTTCAGTTGACTAATGTTCACTTATATAAACTTTTAATTCTGAATTGCCTTGATAGTGTCTTGTGGAAGGTTTGTCTCCTCTGCGAGCTTTTCTCTGGTCAGCTGATCTGGATAAAGCCCAAAGCTGAACTCTGATTGGCCAGAAATCAGAGTAGATGTTATGTCTTTTTGTCAACACAGAAGTGACTGTGAGACTGAAGTGGCTGAATTACCTTTCTCTAACCTCTCGCTCTGATCTGCTGTGAATGCGGTTCTGCTTCGATGAGCGGTTCTTCGCAAGTTTGTGTTCATCTGTCGCTGAAAACTGCTCTGTACATTCAGTTGTTCTTGGGTGACGGGAAGGAGAGAGGTAAGTTCAAGTCTGAGAAATGTTATCAAAAGCAACCGTCTGGGTGTACTTTATCCCACTTATCACATGGCTACTTGTCACAAAACGTTAAAATTGACACAAAACATTGTTCTGAGCGTAATAGTTTAATAAATCTGAAATTAAATGCAAAGCTGACAGAAATGAAAACGGCAGAATGGAGCATACAATAACCAACATGTTATCCCATCACAAGATGGCACTAAACAGTCAAACATATAAATATGGATGTGAACATATTTACTGATGGTCATGACGATTTGAAGTAGCAGAGGAGTCTCTTTTTATTGGGTCCTGTCCACACGAACATGGGTATTTTCAAAACTGCACTTCACACTATGCGGTTTTGCTTTTTGTCCACATGAAAACGCAGTATCAGGTGACTGTAAACAAAACTTTCTGAAAGATGCGAATGAGACAAATCTGTGTGTTCGCGACAAATATATCGCAAATTTTGCATCGTTTGACTGTGGGACGGTAATCCGCCTCTGTTCTCACGTTTGCATTGACTTGTATGCAATTTACTCATGCAAATACTTAATTCCCTGCTTGGTGTGAACTCAGCATAAAAGCGTCGTTATCTCCACCTGTTGGTTTGGCGTGATCTTAACATCACAGTCCATTTTTGCGTTTTCATGTGGACAAGTTTTTTTTTAAATGAAAGTGGGGAAAACTAAAATTTCTAAAAATATAGTATCACATTTTTTATTTCTAAAAATACCTGTGTAAGTGTGGAGCTGGCTTTACTTTCAGTGGTTGTTATCTGGAAATAGCACACCTTGGAATGTCATGACTGACCAATCAGAATCCAGCATTCCAGATTCATTGTTCTGACATTTTATCCTACCTATCAGATTATGCTACCAACACTGTATTTGAATGGTTCTAAGGTTGGGGTTAGGGATTAGGCAGGTTATAGCGATATTACAGCTTCATATCACACTAATCCACATTCTAAATTACAGTGTAAGCAAGATCTGATGGGTAGGTCATCAGAATTTGCCACCTACTTGTTGAATGGGAGGTAGGACCATCTGACAAGGTAAGACAAATCGACAGAACACCATGTAATAATTATTATAATTTTTTTTATCGATTTACCCTGTAAATAGTATCAGATAACATTTTAAAACAACACCCATAGCAAATGATCAGAACACACACCACCTCTCCAATAGTTACCATAAAAGCATTTGAATTTTAAATAAGAGAGATTACCTGTATAATAGTGTTTTTCATTTGAATATACAATGTCCACATCTTGATGAATCTTCTTGAGTATCCGGTTTATGGATGACACCTGCTGACATCGAATTAAAAAGTCATTCAAAAAACGTTTCAAATCAATTAAGGGTAGACTAAAAACTACAGTAAGGATATATTTTCAAGTAAGAATGAATGTTTTTTGGTTACCATTGACAATCATTTTTCTTTTTTAATTTTGTTTACCATTGACTTTTAACATCAATACTGAGAAATGTCCTTTCCACAGAAGAAAGAAAATCATACAAGAATAAACGGTGGGATAATTATGACAACAGGTATGTTTTCGGAGTAAACCATCCCCTGTGGTGTAAAGTAACAAATTACTAATACTCAAACTAATGTTAATGAGTTGTTTTTCTCAGAAATTTAGTGCAGTATTGGTACTTTTACTCCACTTTTACTCCACTCAACCTGCAGTCACTTTTTTTTCAGTCCTTTGATTCCTGTCCAATCAAATCACATTTAGAAGGTAAATCGCATCATAATGAGCTACATCAATTCATTCATTCATTCATTTATTTTCTTTTCGGCTTAGTCCCTTTATTAATCTGGTGTCGCCACAGCGGAATGAACCGCCAACTTATCCAGAATGTGTTTTACGCAGCGGATGCCCTTCCAGCCGCAACCCATCTCTGGAAAAGAACTACATCAATATATGGGCGATTTATAATTGCAATTGTTTGGAAGCATTAAAAGTGTCCAAGTAGATGTCCAAAATCTTTACACACATTGACTCAGAGACTGTTTACTTGCACTACAGTCTTAGTACTTTTACCTAAGTATGATTTTTCGGTACTCTTTCCACCACAGACCATCCATGAATTTTTAATGTGTCTATAAATAAATAACAGGATTTGTAGCCTACACTTGGCAGTTTATCTCCTCTGCAGACTTTCTCTGTTGCCAGCTTTTGCCGGATCTCCCAGGCGAAGAGTGTGGGGTTTTGTCTCTTGTGCTGAACTATGATGGAGATGACTTCAGGGGTCAGGAGTCTGGGTCTGCTTCCCCCTACTGCTTTAGGACCAACGGCTCCTGTGCGCTGAAATCTGCCCAGAATCTTACTGACACAGCCATTGGAGACCTGCCAGAGCACATGGTTACTCCAGAATAGATATTTCCAGGAACGCGTAGTAGAGGTGAGAACTTTACCTTCAGTATTCTGGAGATCTCACATGGTCTCATGCCCTCAGTCGCCAGCTCAATCATCAGTCGGCGTTTATAGACAGGCAGAGGACGGCCGTTCAGAAACACACCACCCAACTGATTCACACTCCCTTCTCCTGACAAATATATATATAAAAAACTCTTTACTGAGAGGTTTGCACATTTGAATTGCATCCAGAATCGGCTAAACATCTTAAAAGTAATTGGTGTTATGGTTTAGTTCAATTTTGGTTGTGAATTCTTTACAAAAATATATTACAAAAATATCAATCATTATTTGATTTTATGAGATTTGAGAGATTCTACTCGATCTCTTAATCAATTAAATAAAATATAGTATGGTACACTCTTAATAAAACCTTAAGTAACTCTTAAGGAACTTTTTGTGAAATGGAAAGATTTGATTGATGCTATGGACCTACTTAAGCCATTAAAGAACCTTTTTAAGATAAGGTGAAATAAACAACAGGGTATAAGTTTGGCATCACTTTGATTCTATTCATTATTATAAAAAAATGTCAACTCAGTTTCTTCATAGGGACAAGTTATTTAAAGTGTAGATAGATACTGTAAAATAAACAAGTTTATGACTAGCACCACTTTCATTCTGCTTGATATTATGAATTGTAAAAGTTCCAGTTAAAGTAAGGTAAAAAAAATATATATATATATTTTGCACCTCTTTGATTTAGGCTAATTAAATTAGAAAATCCTGTCATTGTTTACCCTCCACAGGTTTTTCTTCTGTTGAACATAGGGTAAGATATTTTGAAGAATTTTGGAAACTAGTAGCCATTGACTTCTACAATCTTTCCTTTTTACCTACCATGGATTTCAACATCCCAACATTCTTTTAATGATCTTCTTTTGTGTTAAACATACAAAGAAGCTTAAACAGGATTGGAACCACATGATAGTAAATAATGATTAAATTCACTTCATTGTAAATTATATATTTAAGTTTACAGCAATTAGGAACGGAAATGGAATTAAAAAATGCCAACCTTCATTTCCCTGATCAGAGTTTTCTCCACACATCTCAAAGGGCACCTGGGAGCCTTTAAAAAAACATCAGAAGAATATTCTAGTAAACATTTTATTTAAATGCGTATTCTTGTATTTAAACACAAGAATAAAAACAACACGAATGAGTTGAAAGTGAGGTCATTATATTTTCTTACGTCGGATAAGTTCTTGAGGGAGATGCGTCGCTGCGCGTGGCCCGCATTCACCGTCACTCGCGCGCACTTCTTATATGTAACCCAGAGTCCTTATCAAGATGACGTAGGACTGTCCACATAGGTAAAGATGTAAATATGGACTTACTATCATGCGATGCTCAGCTCAATGATGTCCGTGCGCTTTCCAACCCCTAATATTAGTTAGGCCTAGGCTAACCATTTGAAAACAATTTTAGTCTGACGCACCGTGGCAGTGGCTCTAGAAATTTTTTTTAGATAATTCTAACAAATGCCTTTGCATTAAAAAAAATGTGCATCTTATTTAGGCCTACATTAAAAATCAATTAACTTTAAAAACTGGACTGTAATTTTGTGTAATTTTGTATAATATTTTGTGTAATTCGCACTATGTGCACATTATGAGGATAATATAACGGTTTCCAAAGATTTAGGCTCCCTGTAGCATTACATTGTGTGAAAGTAATGGAGATTTACTTTTATTGAAGTTATAGAGAATTTGTGTTCAGTTAACAAGACGTAGCCTAACATTTATTTTCCTAAACGAGTAGCGCAGCAAGTTTGAGCTTCATTTGAGCACCACAGAGCAGGGATTCAGGCTCACATATGAAATCAGTCAGCTTCCAAAGAAACATTTGAGAATATTAAACTCGTTTATGAGGCCACGAGCACCGTGATTCTGGAGAACTGGAGATTGGAGGCTGAGGCTGTCCGGCGGTCACGTGACTGGCGCATCTTTCATCCCTTCTCGCTACATGTTAATCAGATTTAGTTCTTTTAAAGCAAACATTTGAAAACCTGCTCCAAAGACGACTGCCATATGGTAAAGTGCTTTTGATAAATCATAAATCCATCATGGTGCCCCTTTTATTACATTTTCTTTCAAGCATGAACAAATAGAGTCCGAGGGGCAAATGTGAACCAATTGTGGTTTTATTTATAAAAAATAGCGGGCTGAAAACCCTCCCAGATGTCCCTTGTCTGGCCAGCAGATAAAATGTGTTGTAAACGGTTCAAAGGAAATATTTGGAGAGCAAATATTAGCGAGAGAGTATCCACACAAGCCTCATCCTTAGTCCTGCTCAATGACTAATTGGGCATCATTAGGTAAATCCACACAGATCGAAGATTGTGGAAATAAGGTTGGATTTTAAAATGCCATATGGTGCAAATTACATATTAACCACCCCTTACAGGATAGTAATATCTGCAGGACTGAACGCTCCGCATATAAACCCGACGACCGCTTTGAACGCCATCGTCACCTTGCCAACGGGATGAAGAGACGAATAATATATGTATTTATCACCTTAAAGCACTTTAAGTTGTTTTTGCTCGTTTATTTAAACGAAATAAGTAAATGAAATAAGGAAATGCTTCGAAAATGAGGTAATAAATGACGCATCTGTGCGCAAATCTTTCGGGCACTTTGGGAATGTTTAAAATGTAAACTTGGTTTATAATCGATTTTGATTTATGCAGGGATTCTCTTGCATCTGAAATCCAAAAAAAGCCATATAAACGATCAATCTTTGCGTTCTGAATGCTGAATTACACTACTTCAACTCTTATTTTGCTTCTGCGTAAATGTGCACACTGAGCTCTCCAAACGCGCAAACGTGTATATGCACAATTCCGATATCCATGACAAATATTTGTATGGATCTTTACCTCAGAGGACAGCTCTAGTGTGATATATTTGTATGTCATTCATTTGTATGGTAATTTAAACCTTTCTTTTTGGGTTTAATTTGCTCACGAGTTAAATAAAGTTCATGAGTGACTTGAAAAAGAAAACAGTGCACTTACGTGTCCATCTAAGAATGCATGTAAAGATCTAATCCTCTTTTCACCCCAAATTTGAATCAGACTTAATTATCCACATAATGGCACATTATAATAACACATAGCTAGGATATTACATTATAGCATACACTTTTATGCGGTTACTTTGTATTTTGCATTTCTAGAATACACCAGTGGGTTTTTTATTATCTGGGAATAATAGAATAGATATTATAGGCCTAGATTTAATTTCTTACACAGTATATCTTAAATGTCGATATCATAGCAGTGATTTTATTAAGCACATTTTTCATGCTTATGTGAGGGGGAAAGCATGTGTTGAGTTTATAATGCCTGATCCGATTATTTTTATTCGACTATTTTTAAGCTATGCATTTAATAACTAATGTAATTGCCTTCTCACATAAGACATTTAAAAAAATCATGTTAATTGAATAATGCACCAAAAAGGGTGAATTATACAATGTAAAAAAATACAGGGTTCAACACAATTCATTCATGTTGTCCCAACCCAAATCGATTAAGTTAACATAACAAATGTAAGTGAACTGAACATAAAACAATTAAGTTGTTTCCAAAAAAACTCAAGAATTGTGTTGTTTCAGTTTATTCAAAATAAGTAGTTTGAACAAGCAGCAAAATCGTTTTGTTGTTGTTGTTGAGTGTAGCTATAGGCTAGTATGGTTAGGGACGTGATTTACTGTTCAGTTCATATGACCTGATTTTTATTAGATACAAATTTAACACTGTAAACAACAACGTCAATTCACTGGGTGGCAGCTTGGCTTTTTTTTAACTTATGTGTTCAAGCAAAACGATGGTTCTGATGCACTTAACAGCTCTTTTTAACGTAAGTTCAGTCTACCTAATAGTAAAAACATCAGGGAAGCGCATGTTGGCAATATTTATTATTTGTGGAATGGCGTCATCTAGTGGTCATTTTAAGCACTTCGTAGCGTGAATTGAGTTTCATGTTAATGCACAAAATAAACAAAACAAAAAAATAAATATATAAAAATAATAATAAATAAAAAAAAAAATACAATAATGAAACAAACACAGAAACGTGTTTGTTTCAATAATGAAACAAACACGCGACGCAGTGGCAGTGCTGTCGCCTCACAGCAAGAAGGTCGCTGGTTCGAGCCTCAGCTGGGTCAGTTGGCATTTCTGTGTGGAGTTTGAATGTTCTCCCTGCGTTCGCGTGGGTTTTCTCCGGGTGCTCCGGTTTCCCCCACAGTCCAAAGACATGCAGTACAGGTAAATTAGGTATGCTAAAAAATTGTCCGTAGTGTATTCGTGTGATGAGAGTGTATGGATGTTTCCCAGAGATGGGTTGCGGCTGTAAGGGCATCCGCTGCGTAAAACATATGCTGGATAAATTGGCGGTTCATTCTGCTGTGGCGACCTCTGATTAATAAAAGGACTAAGCCGAAAAGAAAATGGATGAAAACAAACACACAAAGTTTATTAAGACAACATAGGGTTAAGATAAATACAGGGAATAATAAATAGAGGAAAATGTATAGAAATATAACAAATATATTGTTTTTCATTTCATTACAATATTTCAGAAATGTATTTAATTATTTATTTTACCTTTATTTATTTCTTTATTGATTGATTGCTTGTTTTGGTGCCTCCATATTAAGCCACTGTTATAGTATTATTGTACGCATGCTTATTTGCACTAAATAAATACATGCACGAAAACGAAACATGAAAAAAAAAGCAATAAATAAATAAATACGCAAATAAATGAGTAAATAAATCCAAAATTTCCATGCATAAATAAAACTATAAATAAATAAATAAATACGCAAATTTTCTTTTCCCCCAACATACGTATAATTTATTTAATTATTTGCCTGCCTGCAGTATTATTTATTTAAATATTTACTTATGCAGGAATTTGTGAATTTATATATATATGCGCATATTTATTTATTTATTATTTTATTTATGCATGAATTTATAGATTTACTTATTAATTTATAAATTTGCGTATTTGTTGTTTTTGCAGGTTTCGTCCTCCATGGCGGGAGTTAATTTTTATTTTCCTCCTTTCAAACATTTATTAATTCTTGAACATAGTTTCGTATTTACTTTTCCTCAGGTCAACATGCTAATGAGAGGCGGTCTTTATGCCATCGTTTGTTGATCGTTAGAAAAAAGAATTATTCGATTTTTTTTGACTGGCTTTTGACGATTGACCGCACTATTAATTATTGATTTATTTATGAAGGAATTTATGGATTTTATATATACATTTTTATTTACAGTATTTGCGCGTCTATGTATTTATTGTTTTATATATGCAGGAATTTATGGATTTATGTAGTCATTTATTTATATGTTTGCGTATTTATTTATTTATTGTTTTGCAGGTTTCGCCGTCCATATATCTAAAAAAAATCATAATAAATTTACGTAATAAGTTTTACGTAATAAATAAAGCATATATATTCGCATTTATTTTATTAAGCCAGTCATTAATTTATTAGTTTTCCCTATAATGTATTTATTTACTCTTAATTCTCTGGAAGTTTGAGCCCTCACGATAGATCTCCAGTAGTAGCCTGCATCTATTATGTAACGTAACACAAAAATATATAAAGAAAACAACTATAAACAAAACAACAGCTAAACCCCTTATCAAACGTAAACCAACCAAATTCAAGACCAAACTGTTGTGCTTGTACTGTGAATATGTGCACAAGCTTTTTTAAAACCTGTGCTGACGTGTCGCACCTCCCCACTCACCGGATATCATCACTCTCGCTCCGACGTCACGGCCAGATCGCCCCATTCAGCGTGCGCGTATGACGCTCTGACCGAGGAAGTGCAACATTTCGACGTGTACATTCACGCGCTGTGCTTCCGGTTAAGCGAAGCGTGATCAGTCGTGCTCACTCTCTCTTCCCTTCCTCGGCTCTCAGTAGAGGCGTCTCGTAGGATTCTCCCGGCTCCTTTACCTCTCTCTCTCTTTTCCCTCCCTAACGGAATACTCATCCATCCCGACGGCCATGGCATCTGCGGTACCGGCACAAGTTCAGTCCAGCCAAGCGTCAGCCCCGCAGCTGCAGAGGGGAATAGTGAAGATGGTAGGAGAACACACGGGGCACAAGTGTTGGTCTGGGGGCTCGCTAACTCACCGCTCCTCCGTGATCACAGGGTCTCCAAAAGTTCAGTTCTTTTGCGTCAGGCTTGCATCATCGAGCTCAATAGTTTTGCTGTAGTTCTCTTGAGTTTTGGCCAGTCTTTTAGTTGTTGCCATGAATTGAGTGCAGAGATTGAGAGAAGTTGAGCGCTCTTCAACTGTGATCCAGATGGACATGTTGTGCAACGTTATATACAGTTTCCTTAAACATGTTTATGTTGTTTATGTCTTGTAAATGACGCTAAACTTTCGCATGTACTTGACTTGTACTTCAGCATGAATTTTGCAGCCATAACTTCATATTTGTACAGACTCTCCGATTTAACAGCAAACTTTTGGTAGTATTTTAACAGCAGTCTTTTTAAAAAGCAGAACTTTTAAAACTATTTCTACGTATGTACTGAATTTCTGTAAACTTGAAAAATAAGCGCCACGCGCAGATTTGCGGGTTTGCGTGATTTCAATTCCGACTAGCGACTCGGCTCACTAAAAGATTTGTTTACCGAGTTGATCAACTCCATTAGGTGGCGCTACGTGAGCGTTTTGTGGGTTAAAAGAGAGTCTACTGAATCGTTCACTCGTTCAACCGATTTGATGAACGTTCCTACATGAAAATGAAGCGAGTCTTTTTGTCATACTTAAGACCTATGTTGACATACAGAGAATCATATTTGGATGAACATATACATTTGTACAGTTATGTAACAGCGAATCACAAGATTCTTTCACAAATTTTATAATTTAAAGTGAATTCATGAACTGTATTTTTACTAAAATCTGAATTTCTGCAGTTCTTAAACAAAACAACTGGTCATTTACGAATCTAAGTTAGTCGTCATTGTTATAATCTTGAAGCCCATACATGAATGTCTAACGTTAGCTTTACTTTTATTTGACCTTAAGTTCAAAGTTCAGATTTGTCAATCTGTCAGTCTCACGTGTGGGTGTTCATGCGTTCGAGGAACCGCTTCAGTGCCAAAACTCGGCTCAGTTTCTGCGTTGTAACCGCTCATGCCCCCATAATCAGGCAAGGCTCCACAGTTTTGGACTGTTTACTTTATCAAGGGGAGCAGATACGAGAAACTGACACGTAGTTCTTTAGCAAAGCATGATTTGTCCGTGAAGAAACTCATGAAAGACAATAACACGAGGTTGTAGAGAAGTAAACCAAATATAAACAAACTGGCATGGTCTTTATTAAGTCTAATTTTTACAATTATCTGTAGTTTAGTAATGTTAATATTTCCAGTTGTTGTTATAACTCTTTGTATTGATAAAACTAGCATAATATATCCTGGGAGTAGTTTCCACTGAATCCATTATATATTGATATGTATATTTGCTATTATTATTGTGTAGAAGAAAAGAGATGACGTATAAATTAATAGGATTCAGTGAAATAGAATAAATATTCTCAAACACGTTTCAAACATAACTCTGTTCGCGTTAAAAATACTAGAATATAATTCAGTATTAAAAATGCATAAAGCATATTTATTTTTACATTCTTTTAAAATTTACTTAATATTAATCCTCTACGCATTTGGTCTGTTGTAAAATTAATGTGCCTGTAATTATCTGATGTAGATTCGTTCTTTATATAAATAGTTTTCCATTTTGTTTCATTTATTCTCTTCAGTTAACTTAATCTGCTAAATAACATGACTAAATCAGCTCCAGGGCGCAAATGTAAAACCTTAATGAAGAAAAATAAAGTTTATTTTTGACACTTGTGTGAAAAGATTACCATATTAACTTGTTCTAAATGAATTCATGTAGATTTGTCAATGTCTTAAATGGCTTTGATCCTTTAAAACGTTGTTTAAAATCAGAGAAGTACTTCCCAGTTTTCTGAACTCAGAGTGGTGGATTTTTGGTGGTTTCTGTGTATTTTCCGACCCAGACTGTGGTGATGGAGGCCAGTGTATCTTTCTATATACTCAGCAATTAAGTTGGAGCTCTGATTTCAGAGCCTTTCTAGATAAAAAAAACAACAACAACTCTTCCCTGTTTGGCTTCAACTTCCTCTTTTATTAGATGTTTAATAAGTGAAAATAAAGCCCAGAAGAACAAGTTACACAATCATCCCTGATAATGATCAGCGTTTGTGTCATGTGGCTTTGCGTTTGAATCAGTATGATCAGAAATAAGCACTTGCGGCCAAAAAAAACCTGACACAGAATCATCATTATCATTTAATCAATAGTGCACAGATTTGTCTTAAGTGTTATGGAACATCACTGATCTGACATCTGATTGGATAAGCCACACACTGATGTTTGTAACCTCAGTTTCCTAAGGCAAAACACAAACCCGATGAGGCTTGTAAACATCACTTTTGTAAATGGAGAACAAACAACAATTCAAATGCTAATGTTAATACACACTTTATCTAAGGCCAGGCTCTCTACCCTCCAGTTGTATTTATTTAGGTGCTTTTAAAGCATCATGCTGTGATTAACACAGAAGGGATTGTTTTCCTGATGTTATCTTTGGGTAACGGTTTTTCAGCTGTTGGCCAAACACAAACAAACAGGTCCTAAAGGAATTGTGGCCTCAATTGGGGCGTTTATTCGTTGTTTGTCTTGCAGATTGAATGTTTGTATCATGCACGGCCAATGCTATACAGTTACAGCTTTCCTCTCATCATTACTGACATGAGAGGAACGATGGAGAGTGTTTATGAAATGTTATGCAAGCTCTCACATTGATTTGAAATCAAATCAATTTTCCAACTGGAGGGATCAGATTGTTCATGCTTTCGGGATGACAAAGGTTTTTAAAACTAGAAGATTCTACAGTGTGTTCGGTCAATTCTATGAAACTCTTTAAAGTATGCTTTTATTAAATTGTTAGTTTTATTTCCAGTTCTGTCTTTTGAAAAGCAAGAAAAACTAATTTCTGAGAGATTTGTGAACAAATATTTCTACTATACAAGACATTTTAATATTTTAGAATATATATATTTTTAAATAATGTTAGAGAATGTTTAATTTAGAAAAGTATATAATGCAATATAATGCATGGTTAGAAATAAACTGTTATGATTTTGTTTTATATTTATCACCAATATTGCCAGGAATATAGCCAATGCTGTTGATATGGGATTGAATCATGAATGAATTAATAAAAATTTTTTTTAACAAATTTACATTTTAAAAACTTTATACAGTATAATTTTACTTTGTTTAAATTTTTATTTTATTTCTATATTGTTTTCTTGTCATGAGATTAGCTGGCATGGCATAAATGCTAACAAGCACACTCACAATGTTTTTTTTTTCCCCTGGCAGGTCTTATCTGGTTGTGCTGTTATTGTTCGAGGTCAGCCACGAGGTGGACCTCCTCCAGAACGACAGATCAACCTGAGTAACATCAGAGCCGGAGCTCTTGCCCGTCGTGCAATTCAGGGTCAGCCAGACACCAAGGACACACCAGATGAGGTACATCTCTCTCCTGCAGAGTTGCTTTGTCTGTTCGTAGATTAAAAAAAATAATAATTTAAAAGAAACAAAAACATGTTCATTCATGAGGTATTTTTTGTTATGTTTTTCTTGCATTTTGTAATATTTTAAAATTCTTTTTCATATGCAGTGGTTCAAAGTGTTTATTTTTTTCAGTGTGCTCTTTTTGTTCACAGAAGTCTTTTTTTTGTTTGTGTGTCTCAATTTAAAACTTTCTTGGAAATTAACTTCACAGTGAATGAGTGACATGCAAACTAGTTTATAATACTGTTAAAAATGAAAATTCTCTTATTAATTACTCACCTTATACACACTCCTGATAACACCTTCAGAACACAAATTAAGATATTTTAGATGAAATCCTGGAGCTCTCTCATTCTCCATATAAAGCAATGGTCCCAAGACATTCAATGTCTGGAAATGAAAACATTGTCACCTTTCCTTGTGACTTCAGTGGTTCAACTGTAATCATATGAAGCTCCAAGAATACTTTTCATAGATATCTGTTCATAGATATCTTTCCTCCTTCATCAGGTGATGGTGCACATTTACTACAGATAGTATGACGTATTGGCATTAGAGTCAGCAGCACAACACACAAACATCAAATTTTCCCAAATAAATATGCACCCTGATATTGGCAGTGTTTTTTTTTAATGAATGAATTTTTTTTTTTTACAAATTTTGTTCATAGAGCTTTGTATGATTGCAATTGAATCCTTTTCTGGACTTTGCACGTCTCATTACTGTTATTGAGAGAGCTCGGATTACATCTAAAATATCTTAATAAAACACCTCTTTTCTGAGTATTAATGAGTATGATCTATGAGTATGATATGTTATTAATTTTATAAACAGGTTTACAACAAGCTCATGTTAAATAATTTGTGTAATGACATGTGTAGTGACTGTGTAATGTTGTCATAATGTATTTTTGTTTCTTTTTAAATTTTGCTAATGTAAAAATTTCAAAAAATTTCAAAATCACATTACGACATTTATTAAATGTAAAAAAAAAAATAAAAAGTTAAATTGTTAAATATTTCTTACAATTTTAAATAACTGCTTTCTTATTGTATGTAGTTTCAAATAAAATTATTATTCCAGATGTTATTGCTTTTATTACTATTACCATTAATAATAATAATAATATTAATAATATGAATAACAACAATAATAATTAATATTAGAGTGATTTCTGAAGGATCATGTGACTCAAGACTGAAGTAATGAAGCTGAAAATTCATCATTAAATCACTGGAATAAACGATTAAATTAAATGAGAAAGTACTTTTAAACAGTTATTTTATTGTGCAATAACATTTCACAATTTTACAATGTGTGCTGTATTTATGATAAAATAAATGCAGCCTTGGTGAGCAGGAGAAGCTTATTTTAACATATTTAACAATCATACTGACCTCAAACTTTTGACCAGTTGTGTATAGAATATTTTATAAGCGAAAATGTGCACTTTAATTTTGACACTCACAAATATAAATCAGAGCCTCATTTCAGTTGTCAAGTTTTGTAAAAATCGATCTATCTATTGAATTAATCAATCTATTAAAGAAACGTTGGCTAGAATTCTGCACTATAGGCAGGGGCGGAGCAAGCCGAACTGCCGCTCTAGGCAATGGACTAGCACGCCGCCCTCAACCCGAAAGTGAAAACGAACCTGACCAGTTCATAAAGTGAGGACGGGGGGTTGATGTTGCGGATGAGTCAGTACGTTGGGTTGGGCGGCGGGGAGCGTTTGCCACCCTCACTATTATGCCAGACCCCTATTATGCAAGTGTTCTGTTGATGTTGTGGATGAAAGTCAGTACCTTGGGTTGGGCAGCAGGGTGCGTTTGCCGCCCTCATTATTATGCCGCTCTAGGCGGCTGCCTAGGTCGCCTCTATGGACGCGCCGGCCCTGACTATAGGTAATAACTTAAATTATAGAGAGAAATAACAGATGAACCGAGACTGCATCAGATCATGAAGCAGATCAATGTTGATCTTTCTTTGGAGCTGTCAGTGCAGAAATAAACAAAACAATAGGCCTAATGCAACATATTATAAGATAAAATATGGAAAAATTATCAGATGGTAACTTTGGTTAATTTTCCTAACGGATAAACAGCACACGGTAATATTTCAGCATGCTTTCACTTTCGCATTAGGCTTTATACATCTCGCCCTCTCATCATTCTCTCTTCATATAGCCGTATATATGGCTATTACACAATCATAATTCACTGTGATATAGCCTGGGTCATTAGATCGTTGGATTGTTTTGTTTATTCACTACAATCAATCCGCTCAATCGAGCAGAGACCATCTCATTCGGGCGATCTCGGACCGATTGATTTGGCGCAGATCTGAGCACGATTGCTGGATTCACATACTGTATGCTGAACGAACTGCGCTAACGGGGGGAAACGAGACAAGATTCCAAAACAAACGTCTATGTGTGAAAGCACCCTAAGATTGTATTTGCACGCAATTGACGAAGTCGCAGCCAAACTTTAGTGACAAGGCAGCACTGGCCCGATCGGGCCAGTAACCATTATGTACACATGCCCGAGTGTCTCGCGCGGTGGCCCCGGGCCATCGGGCAGTCCTTATTGTCGAGCCCTAGCATGAATAAATTCACTGTAATTGCATCTAATGTCCAATTTATTATACAAGGTGATTTATGCTCTTTTTAGTATCATTTTACTTCCCACAAAAGTGAATATGAGCTGTCTAATGCCCATCCTTGGATGCTGAATGGCTTTAAATAGCTTTTGTGTGTGTGTTTCTTGGCAGCCATGGGCTTTCCAGGCACGAGAGTTTATGCGCAAGAAGGTAATCGGCAAAGAAGTCTGCTTCACTGTGGAGAATAAAACTCCTCAAGGCAGAGAATATGGCATGGTGTACCTGGGAAAAGGTGAGCAACAACTGCTACCCCTGCATTCTGTTGTTTTACCAAATATTCAACAGCATCTCTTTTATTCTGACGCGTTTACTGTGGAATTGTTATTGTAACGTGTCTCATCTGGGTTCGATCTCTCCAAAGACACATCAGGAGAAAATATCGCAGAATCCCTGGTGGCTGAGGGACTTGCTATGGTTCGCAGAGAAGGCATCAGAGGAAACAAGTAAGAACCCTACATACTTTTATTTTTCTCTCTCCCTGATTTGGTGTCACTATGGTTCTTACACCTATTGTCAAATCCCTTACAATGCAGCCTGTGTTTTCCCCTTCAGCTGAGGTCATTTGTGGGTACAGTGGTTTTATTGTAATAAAATAAAAAAAATGCAATTTAAAAATAGACATGATCATGTTATACATATACAAAATGTAGAATTGACTATTTACACACTCCTATACATTTAAAGACTAAGAGATACAAATATGTGACTTGTGTAAGAATATTTTGACAGTAAAACATTGTCATATAGTTTTAATAGGATGTATATTCAGTTTAATAGGATGTATATTTTAAAATTATATTAGATAATTTTTAAAAAAAGGTTCCTTTTTGATGATTAAAAAAAGTATCGCTGACTAAACTGAAAGATCTGAAAGAAACACTTTTATTAGTATTATTGATTTTCTCTCTATGTTTTTTTTGCTTATATTTATTGCCAACTTTGCCATAAATATAGCCAATGCTGTTGATATGGCATTAATAAAAATAAAGAAATAAAAACAAAACAAAGACATTAATCAATTTTAAAATAGACTTGACCAGGTTATATAAACAAGATGTAGAATTATCCACTCAAGACGTACATTTGTATTTATTGAATAAAAAAGAGACAAATGTGTGACTTGTGTAAGAATATTTTGACAATAAAACATGGTTTAAAAGAATGTATATTTTAAAATGACGTTTTAAACGTTTTGAACATTTTTATTCAGGAAATATTCTAAGGGAAATGTTTAAAAAGGTGTCTTCTGGAGGAATTTTAGAATTTTTGTCATTGATAAAGTCATATAAGATCTTTCAATTTTATTAGTGTTGTTGTTTTTATTTGTATGTTTTTTTTGTATAATCCATGTTAAAGAAACGTTTATGATATTTATTACCAACTTTGCCATGAATATAGCCATTGCTGTTGATATGGCAATCAATCAATAAATAAATAAATGCATAATGGCAATAAAGAAATAAGATAAAATAAACATACAAACACATTATTCATTTTGAAAATAGACTTGATCAGGTTATATAAACAAGATGTAGAATTATCCACTCAAGACACATTAATATTTATTGAAAGAGGAAAAGATACAAATTTGTATTATATTATAATATAATAATTTGACAATAAAACAGTTTAATGCGATGTATATTTTAAAATGATATTAGTAAACATTTTCATTATTAACATTATTCAGGAAATATTTTAAGGGAAATGTTTTAAAATGTGTTTTGAAAGAATTTTAGAATTCATCATTGATTAGATTAAAAGATCTTAATTGACTTTTTATCAGTGTTTTATCTGTATGCTTTTTTTGTACATTGAAAAAAAAAGATTCATTCGGTTTACTAAACTTTTCTTTTAAGGTAAGTGGTTGCAAACCATTTATTTAGCATGAATATTAACAAACAAATTAAGTTGACCATTGAATTTTATTTATTTAAATTTAACCCATATAAATTGTTTGCAAGCACTTAACTTAAAAAAATCTGTAAACCCAATGAATTGTTTTGTTACCAGTGTATAATCCATATATTTATTATATTTATTAATATTTATTACCAATAAATAAAGCCAATGTTGTTGCTAATGCATTAAAACACAAATAAGTAAATAACGCAAGATCCCTCCTGCAGGGGGCAGTGTTTGTCCTTTTTGAAGTTAAAGACTTTATCAGACGTAATTGCTTCTGATTTTTTTTACCATTTGATCTCTCACTCCCTCTTCTGGACGTATTTGCTTATGATGCGTCCCATCCATCCACCCTTTTCCCCCTACTGTCTTGCAGCGGCGTAATATTGTCCTAAGCTTTTGGGACTTAATGATGCGTACGTGGGGCAGCTCTGTGAAATGGCCCTGAACAATTGCCAGTGGAATCGGTTTGCTTTAGGCTCATTTTCCCTGCAGGAGACGGTGGTGTGAGCCCTGCTGGTCTCTCTGCATCCCCAGAACTGCCTTCTCATTAGCCGGGCATGCTGTGGCCCATCACAGCCCACTGCATCGGATATCATAATCTCCAAAGGAAGTCGTGTTTTAAACCTGGGTCCCTCTCTGCCCACCAGCTCTCAATTAGGCACCGGCGGGCTGGGAAAAAGATTCCCAACTCTCTCTCTCTCTCTCTTTTGAAAAGATGAAGGAAAAATAAAACTTTACAAGATAAAGACAGCTCGAGATGGCTGCTGAGATTTGGCAGCCCCTTATTTCTCAACAGTTAAAATTGATAAAGGGCTTAGATAATTGGAGGTCTGGGCTCGTCATTTAGTAGACAGAGGCCACTTTTCTTTGACATTTACGATATTAGCCTTTTGATTGTTATCACACTAGTGAGTTTTTTTTTTAATAAGAGTTAACATTCTAAGATAACATTTAATAAGAAGAGTAACATCCATCATGTGGCTTATCTTATTGTATGCTAAAAAAAGGTGACTGTTTGTGCATTAGGTGTTCTCTGTATACTGACTGCAATGTTTATTGACTATCTAATGCAGGGGTCACCAATCTCGGTCATGAAGGGCCGGTGTCCCTGCATGGTTTAGCTCCAACTTGCCTCAATACACCTGCCAGGATGTTTCAAGTATACCTAGTAAGACCTTGATTAGCTTGTTCAGGTTTCTTTAGGGTTGGAGCTAAAATCTGCAGGACACCGGCCCCCCAGGAACAAGTTCGGTGAGCGCTGATCTAATGGTATTGTTTACAAAAAAGGGATTTTATCCATTTATTTGAAGTCCATTTTAGTAACAATAACATGTACCATATGAAGTTAAAGTCAGAATTATTGGCCCTCCTGAATTATTAGCCCCCCTGTATTCTTTGTCGTTCAATTTCTTTTTAACGGAAAGATTTTTTTAACACATTTCTAAACATAATAGTTTTAATAGCTCATTTATAATTACTTCAACCTTTGGCATGATAACATAATAATATTTTACTAGATATTTTTCATTAGTATTTAGCTTAGTACAATTATAAAAAGCTTAACTATAGCTTAAATTGGTTAACTAGGCAAGTTAAGATAATTAGACAAATCATTGTATAACATATGGTTTGTTCTGTAGACAATTGAAAAAAAAATATTGCTTAAGGGACTAATAATATTCTTGAATTTTGTTAAAAAAACTGCTTTTATTCTAGCTGAAATAAAACAAAAGACGTTCTCCAGAAGAAAAATAAATAAAAAATACAGTGAAAAACATTATTTGGGAAATATTTGAAAAAATAAAGAATTTAATTCACTTCAACTGTATATATTTATTTATATTTATTATTAATTCACTGGATATCTAAATAAATTGTAAGATTATTTATTTACTTGATTAATTCACTGGAGATTTAAAATTAAATTAAGTGTTTTTTGGTATCCGCTTTGATTTAAATGATGGAGATGTTATTTTGTAATATGTTTGAATCTGTTGATCTTGCCATTTAAAATTGCTGTAAGTTGCTAATGTGGCATTTAATAAACCAAAAAAACTACAACAAAAGATTCATATAGTGTGATAGCAGATGCTGAAAATGCCTCAAATATTGCACATGCTTTATTTTGTATAGTAAACAAAACTAACTATGTTAATTCACACATATCAGTATTTTGAGGTATATTATGCACAAACTCTAGTCCATGTCAGCATTTGATTAAGTGTGCAGAACTATATTTGATGCATTTCAAAATGTGACACATTTTGTGATGAGCACACAATTCTGCAGTGTGTTCTGCATAACAATGAATCATAGAAATCACCATCAAAATGATCAGGCTTAAAATTGTTGTAATCAGTCAAAACAAAGCTCAAATTAATTATTCTTCTGGAGAAAGTTTAGAATAATTTTTTTTTACCATTTTAAGGATAATATTATTAGCCCTCATAAGCTATATACACAGTTGAATTATATAGCCCCTTTTAAATTTTTTCTTTTTTAAATATTTCCCAAATGATGTTTAATGGAGCAGAGAAATTTTCACACTATGACTAATATTCTTTCTTCTGGAGAAAGTCTTATTTTTTTTTATATTGGCTAGAATAAAACCAGTTTTAAATTTTTTTTATAGACGTTTAAGGTCAACATTATTAGTCCCTTTAAGCTATATATTTTTTCGACAAACCATCGATATACAATGATTTGCCTAGTTAACCTAACTTACCTATAAGCCTTTAAATGTCACTTTAATGTAATTGCTAGTGTCTTCAAAAATATCTAGTCAAATATTATGTACTGTCATCATGGCAAATATTAAAGAAATCAATTATTAGAAATTAATTATTCAAACTAATATGTTTAGAAATGGGTTAAAATCTTCTTTCCATTATTCAGAAGTTGGGGGGCTAATAATTCAGTATGGCTAATAATTCTGACTTCACAATAGACTGCATTGACCAGCCTTTAAAGGCCCGTTTCCACTGAGTGGTACGGTACGGGTCGGTACGCTTTTATGGCCGTTTCCACTGTCAAAAGCGTACCGATCCGTACCGTACCACTTTTTCGGCACCCTTTCGAAAGGGTACCAAAGACGAGAAAGGGTACCCAAAGGTGGAGCTACACGTGCAGCTGAACGCTGATTGGTTTACAGAGATACGTCACGATCTCGTGGAGCTAGCCAGAATCAAAACAATGGAGCCGCCATGTTTTTAAATGCACAGCCGAGACAACTATATGCATATAATAACGATACATGGATGACCCGGGCTCAAAACAAACCTTGTCGTTGTCTTGATGAACAGCCACAAAGCCAAGAATCTGCCGTGTCCTGTTGTTGTTTTATGAGGCCGTCTAAAAGTGCGAGCGGTTTTTCGCTTTCTCCAGGGAGCTCGCGTTTGCGTCTAGATTTGATATAACAAACTTCTTGAGCTGATAATAATAACGTGCGTGTGTGATTAATGAAGCGTCTTCGACATCTGATCCATTCAGAAAGAAAAGGTCAAACGCGAGAGTGAAGCGCGGAAAAAAAAGGAGAAGCCCGACAGGATTACAAGGATTCCCGAACTCAAATAAGGACTTAATGTATGCTGTGTGTCATTTATCTGTAATTAGTAACATATCGGAGACTGTAAGGGTCTGTATGTGTTCATATATGTTGCATTTATTTATTTATTTTATATAATTGCAGACGTTACAGTAGGCTGTCACACTGTCATTGATCTGCAGTTATAATCAAATCATGTTCATAGAAATGTTAGTAATAAACATTTATAAACAAGTATTAATATGTTTAAAGCATCTGTTTTGTTAGAAGAGCTTCTCATATAATGTGAACGAACTGTACAGCTTTACTGTAGACATTTATTCGAGCGAGAATGACGTCGACTGAAACTCTCTGTAGTACACTGTGCCCACCAAAGAGTACCCTTTGTAATGGAAACGCAAGCTTGATAAAGGTGACCCGTACCGACCCGAACCGTACCGTACTGTACCACTCAGTCGAAACGAGCCGTAAGGCAATGTCAAAAATTTAGCAAACATGCAACAATTGTGTAAAGAACAAAAGATGAAATTCTCAACGCTTTATGATGGCATTGGTTGTTCATGTCTTTGTTTTTCATCCATTCAGAGCTCATTTAAATATTCTCACTATAAAGAAAAAACTATTACAAATTTCGTATGCGGTACAACTGATTTGCATCTTAAAAAAACACTTTGAATGTTGTCTCTGTCTATTTTTAATAAAACGCTGAAGATAAAATCATTGTTATATGTGTTGCATTTTAATACACAATCACTGCCATCACCATCAAAACTCCCATAATTCAGAAGAGCTGATACATCGCCAACAGACGCTCTGGTCAAACAAGGACTTTAACCACCCATATTTTATCCCCACACACAAAAAAAAAAAAGTCGTTCAGTCTGTCTCGCCTCTTTAAATCAGTTCATTATGAAGTCCAGCGCCACTTAAACTGATAGAGCCTTATTAAAAAAAAATCTGACGAGTGTGTGCTGTGGTCAGACTGACTAATTCCCCTTAAAGATAATGATGGCTTTTAGAACAACAGAGGATTTAATTGAAACATGTGTTGGCTTTTGATAATGAACAAACTCATTTGAAGAGCTTATCAAAGTTTGTGAAAGGGGCCAGCTCTCAGAGAGACACCTCTACGTCTGCAGCGCGGCGCATTTCAAGTCCTCAGAGTAAAAGATTTGGTTTTATTTTTAGCTCTCTGAACTCTTGCGGTAAGCTCTGCGGCTTGTAATTTGATATTTGCTTGATTTGTTGTATGTTTCAGTCCTGAGCAGGTCAGACTGTGTGATTTGGAGGATCAAGCCAAGTCTTCTAAAAAAGGCCTGTGGTCTGAGGGTGGAGGCTCGCACACCATTCGAGATCTCAAGTACACCATCGAGAACCCTCGCAACTTCGTAGACTCCCTGCATCAGAAACCAGTCAACGGTAGGATGCGCTACACTTTGTTTGATTACATATTGTGCTCGTTGATCTTAAATGCTCCAGTAATCATCCCTATTGTTCGAGATCGAGTTTACTGATGCATGTGGTGTTTTAAACTCTTTCCCCTGCCAGCTCCTTTTTTTTTTTCCTTTAAGTTGACAGCCACCGCCAGCATTTTTTCATGATTTTCACTACAATTTGACGGCCCTCACAGTACTTTCTCGCAGCAATAGATCACCATATTTTATATCAAAATAAAGAACCAAGCCTCTCTCTCGCTCTCTTTTTTTTTTTTAAAGCATTTTATTTTAAATTCATGTTTTATTATCACTGGAATGCATCAAATGCATCAAAATACATCAAATGCATCAGGATACATAAAAAAGCAAAGTTTTTGACAGAAAAAAAGCTAAACATACATCTTTTTTAAGCTATATAGTACATTTTTTAAGTCATTAATTTCATCTTCAGATGCTTTGAAAGTCACTTCAAAAGGTTTTTACAGTTTTATGTGGAGAAAAGTTATTGTTTTATGTATACACACTACGTCTTCCTCACAATTTGTTTACACTAATACGTTTTACTTTAAAACTGCGTTTTAGAATGAAAACGACACACGTCCACACTGGCGTTTCACCTGCCGTTTCTGAAAAGATCTTCATCCACACTACGTCGCTGAAAACACATCACGTGACAATACACACACTCTGGCATGCGCTGCAGCTTATGCACACATCTGAGCTCCAGGCTGTTAGTGGGTGCACGTTGGGCAGTTCATCAAGGATCTTCCGCTGGATTTCATCTCACTATAGTTGTTAAATATGATCTTTATTGTCTCTATCTAATGGTCTTTTACTTGTTCACAGATAACACGTTTTGGCTGAGTGCATAGATAAGTTAATATATTTTATGTAACCATGTACACTGATTCTGCATGTTGACTGATTGCTTGCCTTTATTTCCTATATTGTATAAACTTATTGTACGTTATATGACGTTATAGTCTGAACTTAAGGATGAGGTCAAGACTGAAATTTGTGCACTTAATATTGAGGCCCCAATTGGATGGCTGCCTCCATTTTCAGATGTCTCCATTTTCCCCCATCCACACTGACACGGAGCAGCAGCATTTTAAAACCAAAACAGCCTCTTCAGCGATTTCAAAAAGCTCAGTTTTAAGGGCTTAAAAACTCCGGCGTAGTGTGGCGCAACCGAAGCAAAACTTGTGCATTTTAGAACTAAAACGTATTAGTGTAAACGTATCCGGTTTCTTTTTTTTATTTAGTAAAGACAAAAATATTTGGAAAAACATTTTACTGCTGTATTTTATTCTAAGTTTTTGAATAGTTGATTTTTGCTAGACAAAATATAGAAGACGGCCAGCTTTACAGGTTTTTTTTTATAATAAACAATTAGGTAAACTGCAAGAAAGTTGATGCAGTGTTTTTAAAACTGGCTTTAATTGTTCAATAGAAAAAAAAATATTAAACTGGTATTAAATATCAAATTAAGTGAATCAAAAATACATTTTTACATTTTAAATCAATATATATATATATATATTACCTCTTTTCGGGAAACGATAGTGGAGGTTACAGACAGAAAATCATTTGGAGCAGAAAGAGGGGATGGGTTGGCAATGAGCTTGAGTCGGGAATTGAACTCGGGTCGCCGCGAGCACAACAGTGCTCAGCACACTTAACCACTAGGATATTGGTGCCGATTACATTCCATTTTTTCAAATAAAATATCTACTTTAATAAAAAAATAAGTTCACTTGTTTAATTGCATTTTTAAACAAATCACTTAGCTTTTTGCTTTCTATTAGTGTAACCCAATTAATAATTTAACCGTTTTTCTGATGTGCCAGGTTACTTTCAAAAGGTTATTTAGTCTATTTTAGTCTCTACCATATACTTTAGTGTTTATCCAAACTATTATCAGAGTACCTTCTGTATAATGGGGGTGTTTGAGGCAAAATCCCACCTTCAGATTTGAAGGCACTAATAAAAGGCTACATTCTTAACAAAGGGCAAGCAGAAAGGCATCAGTGCTAAAAAAAGTTTAAGTAAATCCTAAACTGGTTTAGATTTTTAGCTTATATATTAGCTTATTATTATTATGTGATTTTATCTTACTACTTTATTGCTTGATGACTTTTAATCGTTAGAATATTTTTATAATTATAGAAAAGTGTTATTTATAAAATGTGGTATACTTGATCTTGAACTTTTTTTTTTTTTTTTTTTTTGCCATGACATAGCCATGGAAGCTGATATGGCAATACACTTAACATTACCTCTCTCGTCACAGAACTGAGTTTGAAATGCTGTTTAATGGACATATTTTGATCAACTAGAAATAAAATTGCATTAGCGTTTAAATCATTATTTTAAATATTTGCAGCTATATTTAGTGTCCAAAAAACAAAACACACACTAAAAAGCCATACATAAAGACCTCACAGTATCATGGAAAGGTTTTTCTGAATGGGTTCTACATAAAATACCCCTAAGTTATGGTTAATCATTGAAGTGATACTCATTAAAACACATTCTCACAGCATAGTGTCTCACTCTTCTTTCGGAAGCCTGTTTTTTTCCTCTCTCACTTCACAGCTCTCACACAGCTCATTTCTCCTATTTAAACAGAATGCTAACCCTGATGAGAGTTAACCTCCATCAGAGGGCAAACCAGCTCGACGCAAATGAACAACTGAGTCATTAAATGCTATAGAAATGTGCCCCGTATCCCCTCTTCACTAACAAGCTTATTAGATGCTAATCAGAAGTCAAAGTTGCGACGTCGTTGCTAATATTGAATTTAAACACACTTGGCCACATGACCTGTACCAGCGTGGTCGCGTTTCACCTTCTCAGAGAATTATTTCACAGCCCTCGCTATGCAGCAATGCCAAGTGAGTCTTAAATGCGCCAATTTGTTGTTCTCTTCAGCAGCAAGCACCATTAGAAATTGAAAAAACAAGGCCTGTTTACTTGATGTCGGCTGCCCACGTGCTGCGACACCGCTTGAACTTCATGAAGTGGGCTGACAATTTGGGTTTGGAGAAACTTTAAAATTCAAAGTTTGAGTCAAATTAACATGCACATGTTCTGGGTTTGAAGTATTAGGACTGTTAAAGAAAGAGTCCCATTATGCTTCAGTTCATTAGCCATTAGTCTGTGCCTTTTTCATGCAGATCAAACAGTGTTGAGTAGCAATTTTGCCGTTTTGTTCCCCATAAAATGTCAAAAAGAATCCACAAAATAAAATACAATTAAATAAAGTACACAACATTTCAAAAGTGTTTATTTTATTTAACTTATAATTAGCTAAGATTTATTAAACTGGTTGAAGACAACAGCACAATAGACTTCGGGAGCCATAGAGACATGACCCAATGTTTTTTTCTGGTATTTTTATTGATTTATTTTTACATAATGTGAAAATGGGAATACTTTCCATTTGCTTGTTAGACTTTGATAAAATGTATGTTTAAAAGACTTGTTCAATCCCACAAAGTAATTTTTATTTATTATTATTATTTTTTTTGCTGAAATCCATTTTATTATCCCATAAATTCTGTTGTCACAATGAAATCTTTTTTTTTTCTTCAGGATTCCTTATTTAATGGTTGCAGATTTATAATTGGAAATGGTGTCTTATTACATGTGTTTTTGTTTTATTTTATTTTGAATGTGTACTTTTAATCGGCTAAGATTTATTAAACTGGTTGGAGACAGCAGCACAGAAGACTTCGGGAGCCATAGACACATGACCCAATGTTTTATGCTGGTATTTTTATTGATTTATTTTTGCATATCGCTGTTTGTCATTTTTATTTCACTATTAATGTGAAATTAAATGCTTTCCATTAGTTTTTTTTAGACTTTGAAAAATTGTAATCAAAGTAATGTTTTGATTTGTTTTCTTTTTTCTAAAATAAATTTTATATTGCCATGAATTTTCCGTTTTTTTTATTGTTGCATTTTTTTTATTCCTTGTTTTAATGTTTGCAAATTTATCATAGAAAATGGTATCTCATTATGCGTATTAATAAAGCTTTAACAGTTCATTTTGTAAAATATAATCTTAATCATTAATTTACAACCCTTTTTTTTGTCAAAATATAGTGCTCACAACAGAATCATATTAATTAAACCATGGGGAAAGACATCTATTATTAATTTATTTAAAACATTATTTTTATCATTGATATTTTATGCCTTTCAAAAATATATTTAATAAGTTTTTATTTGAATATTTTTCAATTCCATTATGCATTTGACTAGTGTTTGGTCTAGATAAAAAGTGAAAAGCGTGTAAAGAAAAAAAAAAAGCATACAAGCATGTGTTGGGTAGCACAAATGACGAGCAGAAAATGTAATTAAATCCGAAATATACTACAGTTCAGTTTTATTTGTTAAATTTTTCTTTGGCTTAGTCCTGTTATTCATCAGGGTTTGCCACAGCTGAATGAACCGCCAACTCATCCAGCAAATGTTTTTTCCACAGTGGATGACCTTCCAGCTGCAACCCAGTACTGGGAAATATTTATTTATTTTTGTTTATTTTAAGTGCATTTCTTATATATGCATTTATTTATTTCATGTAGATCTTTCAGGTTTAAAATGCTGGGTTCCACACAATACCTTTATTTTGTCCCAACATAAATGGATTAAGTTAACTTAATTGTTTTTACTAATTTAAGTGGATTGAATATAAAACATTGGATTGTCCACCTTTCCAAAATGTTCCAAATGAGTTCCAAAATTGTGTTGAAGTTGAACCAACTCATTTTAAACGAGCAGTTTGAACAAGCAGCAAAAATATTTTTTGAGGGTATAGTAAAAAAAAAAGATGTCTGCTAAATTTTTGCAAACAATTTCTATGTTGAATATAAACAAACAAATTAAATTTAGTAATGTTCAACTTAATTAGTTTGGTTAAATTCAGCCCAAATAAATTGTTTCCAACCACTTAACTTAAAAAAAAAAAGAGTAAATCCAAGGAATCATCTTTGAATATTTTTTTCAGTATATTTAACTGGTTTTTGGTCGAGTGAGAATGTGAACAGCTTTAAGTGACATTCACCAAACTTTTGAATGTCCTGTGGAATTAAAATAATGTATTTCAATTTGTATAGCGCTTATACAATGTAGATTGTGTCAAAGCAGCTTCACATGGAAGTTTATAGTGAATTGAAACAGTGTCAGTTCAGTTTAGCTCAGTTTAGTTCAGTATTTAGATGCAAGTATCAGTATTGTGAGTCTTAAGGTTACCTATAAGCTAGTGTGGCACAAAACAAGGACACAATTAGCATTTAGAAGATATAACATCGATAAAAACATGTAAATCTTGTAGTTTCTGCTTAAATTAGTTTTTTTTTCTACTCCAATCTTGACCAATGAAATGCTCTCTCTAGTATCAGACATGCTCTGTCCCCTTTCTTCAAGATGCTTTTGATTTGATGGGCTTATTCTCAACCATTCACTGGCTTAACTGTAATAAAAGAAAATTTTTTATTTTTTATTTTTATTTAAATTTTTTTTTTAGAGGGGAGGGGCTACTCTGTCCCACCCTCGCTTTGTGTTTCAGTTAAGATTACTTCAAACAGAATAAAAAAATGCACTCCAAAGCACTTCACGGCACCTTTAAAAGCTAATGTATTTACTCTTTGTGCAAAGCAACATCACAAACTAATCAAAATCAACTGTCTTTTTCCCCTATTATCTTTTACAGCTATCATCGAGCATGTGCGCGATGGCTGCATGGTTCGAGCGCTACTTCTGCCCGACTACTATCTGGTGACAGTCATGCTGTCTGGAATCAAGGTGAGCTTCGGATACTCTCCATACATCTCCATGAATACCAAAAAACGCAATTTCTTTCAGCAGAGCCCCTGAGACCAATATTTTCAGGCTTTCTTGGTTTCTCATTAGTTCTTCTCCACGTATCTCTTGATAGGAAGCCCTAAGAGGTTCCCTTTAGGTTTTCCTCCACCAGCACAGTTTCATGAATTCAGTAGACCATCTTACCGCCTCATCTCGCTAATCATGAGAAAAACCAACTCCATATCTGAGCTCAATTAAGTGCGTTAGTGCTAGAAACTAGACTTTCCATTCAGTGGCTCTTCAGGGTTTGTGTACATTGTAATAGAGTGTAATTGTGTTTTCTGGGGGTTGATTCCTAGTGGGTCCCGGTGGATTTACGGAAATTATATGTTGCCTAAAATGGACATGAACAATCCGAGATCAAATGTAGAGCCTTAGATTTAAAACATATTCATTTTGACAACTTTATTACAATTATAAAATTATTTATACAGTATATACACAGTTGATTTAGGAAGCTCATATAGTAAGTTTTACTTTTTAAATTCTATTATATTAATTGTGAAATGAAAGCATGGAAAAACTATTATTATTAATAATAATAACAATAACAACAACAAACATACAGTAATTTCAATAATTAAAAATAGGGCTGGCGATAAAAATTGGTATTGTTATTTATTGGCGGAACACCATTGTCAATAACGATTAAAAAAAGTTTGGTATAGTTTCGGTGTGAAGGATATAGTTTTATTAAAATGTGACTTGCATGAGGCATACATGGTGTGCAAGCGGCATACACATGACGCGCATTTTTCATGTACACCTAGTGGAAAAACATTTGAACTTTTCCAAATGCCGCGAGAGCATCGCGACTAAGTAGAACTAACCAATCTACTTTACACTTTGTATGGAATATACATGTTTCAGTAATAACGGCAGACTAATTAACTCTGACATATACAGCGCACCCAAACACTGCAGTGCTTTTTACTTTTCTCCATAAACTTGCATTGGAGCTGCAGCAATGGTTTGTCCATTTGTCATCCTCTGGAAAAAACGGTTGATGGTCGCCTAGTTACGAGAAACTCCATAGAAAATAGTGAAGGAAACCATGCGCTTGTCACTTCAGGTCAGAATACACGCGAAAATGAGTGCTGTATAGCAGCAGTGAGGAGATTGAAAACAAAGGATGTAAGGATGTCGCCAGAGTGGCTTTTTGGTTTCTTTTCTTGTGCATCCCAGCCACTAGCTCCCCATCTGAAAGATTTTTTTAGTCAACCCATAGATTGGGTTATGTAGTCATCCAACTTCACAATTTATAATGTTGCAATATGTATTTGAATAATGATTGTTAGTTCATTTACTTGAAAGCTCAGATTTGATTATCATAATTTTTGTTTACTGAGTTTTGCTGTATCATTAACATTGACCGTACAGATGTTGATCTACCTTTACCATTGCACACACTTTGTAATTTAATTAACACATATTATTTATCAAGTTTAAGAGTCTCAACACTTGTTTATTTTATTATAAATAGATGAGATGTTTTGTTTAAATATTTGTTCTTGATTATTAAAACTAAAAAAATCTTAATCATAAATGTATTGTTAAAAATATTGAATAATTCTCGGGATCGGCATGATGTGAAATATGATATCAGGATTTTTTTTTTTCGGTATCTCCCTGCCCTAATCAAAAAGCTCATCCTATTAATCAAAATATTTGAAACTTAAGTTTATTTTCAGATAAGCAAGTTTAACAAAAAAAAAAACAACTATATTGTAATAAGATTATAATCTACTTTTAACGACACAATTAGAAGTAATCATTCCTTAAACTATATATTAATATTATTATTATTATTATTATTATTTGAGAAACTAATTTTGACTATATTTTTATTTACAGCTTACATTTTTTTAGAACTAGTTTTCACTTCCACTGGGTTTGTCTACATTTGTAAAATAGTTTTCTGTGGTTTGTTTCTTAGTGTGTCCCGTTAGGTTACAGAAAAGGCATGTTTTCTGAAATGCACATGAACATCTTTGTCTCTAGAGCCCTACGTTTAAGCGGGAGGCAGATGGCAGCGAGACCCCCGAGCCCTTCGCAGCAGAGGCAAAGTTCTTCACCGAGTCTCGACTTCTTCAGAGAGATGTGCAGATCATTTTGGAGTCCTGTCCAAACCAGGTCATTCTGGGTACCATCATGCACCCGGTATGAATCCTCTACACCACAGACAACTTTAGGATCAGCCTGAGCTTAAAGCATTTCAGCTTGTTGAATATTCCTTCCAATGCATTTTTTTGGTGACTATTCTAATCAAATTAACTGTGTACGTACATTTTAATGATTCATTTGGTACAATGGACTTATTATATACATGCATGTGCATACGTTGTACATATATTTTACAATTATTTGCATGTAATTGCATCTGTAATTTCTGTAATTACATTTCTAATTATACCGTTGACCATTTACATCTTAACCCAGCTTAATAGCCCAATAAATCTTCTGCAATACAATACAGGGTGTTCTGTATTGAGAATCTTAATGTTAAATTTCAAAAACAAAATTTTAGGCCTCAAGTCTTAAATTCTCTGAAATATAGTGCTGTGGGTCTTAAATCATTTTAAACGGTCTTAATTTTCTTATGTCCAAGTAAAGCCACCCTATCGGGCTGACACCCAATCACTAATAATCAATCTTAAAACTTTTTTTTTGTAAAAAAAGATACAATTCATAACAGCTGTTAGACATTTTTAGAGCAAATTATTCAAATTAAATTCCCTAATCAAAAACTTAAGCAACAAATCCCTTTAAATTATCTTCCATTAATTAAAAAAATTGTACAGAAGCAACCAGCCCATTAGAAAAAAATCCTTAGTGTTTAGCCCTGTTTAATTCTAAAATTTCAGTCATATTGGTCTTGAAAGGGTCTTAAAGTTTTAAATTTGACTTGCAGAAACCCTGACAAAATAAACACGAAGTTCATTGTACTTGTTTTTTTATGTAAGTGCATAGTACTTAGTATGACTTAAAATAAAGCATAACTCATATATTTTTTATACCTGGTGTTAAAATGCATTTTGGTTTATTAGGCCAATAGACCAGAGTATGTGAAGTAAAAAAAAAAATGGCACGTTCATGTTTAGGGTTGTCCCGATTAGGTTTTTTTGCCCTTGAATCAGTCATTTGACTTTGAGTATCGGAGAAACCCGATCAGATACTTTTATAATACATAAAAAAAGAATAAAGAAGAGAGAAGAAACAGATCCAGGAATTTCCTTATTTTTTATTTAATTCACTTTATTTTAACATTCAACAACTCTGTTAACAAACAGAGCACTTCTGTGAGGTAGCTTAAACAATCAAGTAATAAAAATAACATCAATTTTTCACTTGTAGACTTTAGTGCCACAGTAAATATAAAAAATCTAATATAAAAACAAATAACACATCAACTTAAAATACCCGGCAGGCAATCCCAAATTTACATATCTCACAATTTGCTTTGGCAATGTTGTCGTCATCAGCTTTATAATACCTCCAGACCACAGACATACTCGTGCTTTCCACTTCAAGCTGCTTCCCTGTTCTACTTTGCCGGCATTTAACCAATAGCCTCTCTGCTACAAAGTGATGTCATGCTGCGTACATTGCGGTTTCTGTATGAAGGTCTAACTCTGTGTTTAAAAAATGAGTATATATATATGTATATGTATGTATATATATGTATGTATATATATATATATATATATATATATATATATATATATATATGTGTCTGTATGAGATCTGATTGGGATGTAACGTCCGATTCTGATCGAGTCTGAAACCGTCTGATGGGACCCGATTTCCGATGGTTCATGTTTACACCTGGTGTTCATTTTGAGTGTCATTGTAAATATCACAACTAGTGATACAACATTGTGCTTTGTTTGAAACGATTTCCATTGAAGAAATAGAGCACAATTGAACAATGTTGTACCTAAAATATCACTCATTTAATATTATATGATTGTAAAGTAATAAAGCAATATCCAAATGTATTGATGTTATGAAAAATAATACAAAAACACTGCACATTTGATTGACATTAAATGTCATTAGTAAAATTAGTCACAATAACAGGGCCCTTTTTGCTGGTTATTGCTATGGTTGTCAAGTTTTCCACTTTTTAGTTTTATTTATTTTTATTCTTAACTTTATGCCTCAATTAAATGCATTAAGATTTAAGATTCTTAAGCATAAATTACAGTGATGACCAAAAACCACAGTGAAAGTTATTTATATACGTGTATATACACATACAGTTGAATGCAAAATTATTAGTAATTTTAATACTTTTAAAAATATTGCCAGAGTTATGTTTTACATTTTCACAGTAATTCCTATATGTATTTTTTTAGTTTGGCTGGAATAAAAGCAGACCTTTTTTTTTTTTTTGTACAAAATTATTAGCTCCCTTAAGAAATAATTTTTTGATTGGCTACAGAACAAATCACTGTTCTCCAATGACTTGCCTAGTTAACCTAACCTACTTTGCCTTGCACTTTAAGCTGATTACTAGTATCTTATTAAATATTATGAATGGTCATCATGGCAAAGAACAAATATATATTTCGGTTCTTCAAAGTTAGTTATGAAAACTATTTGGTTCAAAAATGTGTTTAAATATCTCTCTTAAACAGCATTTGTGATGATGTATAGTTTTCCCTTTGCTTAAATTTTTTTATTTGTCTTTTTCTAAATGTCAGACGTAATAGCATTTTTTAGTTTTTAGCCAGCATAGTAATGTAACTTAAACTCACAAACTGCAGTGACCGTCAAAACTAATTAAAGGAAAAGATGCACTCCAATTTTGAAACCACAGCAGAAAAAAAAAACAAATTAGGTAAACGTTGTTTCCTCAAGCAATTATTCAAGACAAGTGAACACTGAGTTCCAGCATTAAGATCTAAGAAGCGTTATGAGCTCTACAACAGAATAAAAATAGATCACTGATGTAAATGGCATTCAACTGAACTTTTAGAAATTGACCAAAATACTAGTACTTTTGGCATCTGTAGCGTGACTAATGCTGTAAATGCTTAGGCCGCATTCAGTAATTCAGCTGTACACTGATATACTGTGCAGGTTTTTTGTTGACCAGGCCTGTTGGTGGCAAATTAAATTCTTTATTAAATGTAATTAATTCACAGTGAAACATCAGTTGTGCAAGTATAAAGCCTAATCATGTCAGTCATTGTTGATTAGTGTCAAACACAATGTGTAACATTTCACACAATATGATTTTGCTTAATTAAAAAGCTGCACATTAACCTTATTCCTGTTTGATAATAATGCTGTCCTATAAAATGTTTTTATTTTCTTCCTAAATGATTTTTATTTTGTTTATATTTTTGTATTCTGTTATTTTTTTTTAACTAAACTCCAATTTAATGTTTAAATGCATTTAAGTAATCAAAAAGCTGCCTTATTGTTTGATATAATTAAAACTCATTCAAGTTTCTAGAGATCAGTTTATTTTTAACTCAAAAAAAAAAAATTTTTTTTAGAAACCTTATGAAATTTAAACAGATATGAAATAATTCCAGAAAATAACGCTATTGATGATGATGATGATGATGATGATGATGATAATAATAATAATAATAATAATAATAATGATTGTAGTAGTAGTAGTAGTAGTAGTAGTAATAATAATAATAATAATCATTATTATTACTATTATTTTTGTATAGATTTTTTTAAATGTAATTAATAATAATGTTATTTATATACATTTAATAAGTAACAATAACAACAACAACAGTAGTAGTAGTCACTGTTAATTTTTGTAATAGTAGCATCTCGAGAAGCAATATTTGACTTTTTTTTTTAAGTTAAAATAAATTTTATTAATAATTCCTTAACTAAAGTTGTATCATCATCATCATCATCACTATCAGTGTTTTATTATTATTATTATTATTATTATTATTATTATTATTATTATTAGTAGTAGTAGTAGTAGTAGTAGTAGTAGTAGTAGTAGTAGTAGTAGTAGTAGTAGTAGTAGTAGTAGTAGTATCATTGTTTCAAGAAGCAATATTTTACCTTTTTTTTTCTTATTTGGTTTGAATTATTTTTAGTAATTTCTTAAAGTTTTATTATTGTTGTTGTTGTTGTTTACAAAAAATACAAAACAATTTACAAAAAAAGTACAAACAATTTAAAGGTACGCATTGATATTTTCAGAATCATAATTTGCCAGCTGTTGATAATACAATTAAACATAACAAAAATGTTCAAAAATCTTTAAAAAAACATTTACATTATTATTATTATTATTATTATTATTATTATTATTATTATTATTATCATTTTATCATCATATTATTATCAAAGTAACACATTCTTACCTAAAAAAAGGTTTTTCCAGCGCACTTCCTGCCTTTCTCATTTTGCCCTTTTTTTCCTCCATTCTTTGCTAACAATAAGTTTGTGTGTGGGTCTTTACAGAATGGAAACATCACTGAGCTGCTGCTGAAGGAAGGCTTTGCTCGTTGTGTTGACTGGTCCATGGCTGTTTACACTCAGGGTGCAGAGAAGCTCAGAGCAGCAGAGCGGTCAGTGTTTCACAGTCAGACACTCGTTCAAATACACTGCTGGATCAGACAATTCAGACTAGGAATCATCATGAGAAAGTTGATATACTGTATTGAAAGTACAATGTTTAGATTTTGCTGCTTGTTCAAACTACTTTTGTAATTTTATTTATTTATTTTTTTACAGTTCATAAACAAATAGATTTGTGTGTATGCTTTAAAGCAGTCCTATTTATGTGGCCGGGGTATAAAAACTATTAAATTGATAGAATTTACAGAAATCATACTATATCATCATGTATATCATGGCATTTTTGTCTAGCAGCCCTGCTTTAGACTCTCTCAGACTGCACAATAGTTTACAAAACACAGCCATTCAAAACACAGGCCACGATTTTTACCCGCTGATTTATTGAAGCATTAAACACAATCACAAGCAAATATTATGGGAGCACATGAGTTTGTGTCTTTAATTTTAATTATGCGTGCACATAAAGTTTTTCATTTTAGTAAAATGCTGTCTCTCGCTCACTTTAAAACCCTGCAGATCAGCGAAAGAGCGTAAAGTGAGAATTTGGAAGGACTATGTTGCTCCCACAGCCAATCTGGACCAGAAGGACAGACAGTTTGTTGCAAAGGTAAGTGTTTGTTCGTGTTTGGTTAAAAGTTTCAGACTGAGGCACACCACAGAGCAGAGATGGAATTCATCGACATGATGCTTTTTTTCTCTCCTTATTTGATACAGATATTAATTGTAATTAATATTTTAAAACAATGACACGTTCGTATTAGGATGTACATTAGTATGAATGTCACTATATTGAATAAATTCTGTTGCTACTCTTACTCAACAAAGGCCAATTTGACATTTTTATTCCAAAGCTAGTAATGCCCATGGTATGTTATCACTGTAATTAAATGGTGTTATTATTATATAATCATAAATAATATCTCATGGATGTTTTAACATTCAGTTATACCAACAGAAATACAAATATTAAATTCTATAAACTGCTTATTTTAATACTGATCTTTATGTACAGTTGAAATTATTACCCCCCTTAATTATTAGCCCCCTGTTTATTTTTTCTCCTAAATTTCTGTTTAACAGAAATAATATTTTCAACACATTTCTAATCATAATTGTTTTAATAACTCATTTCTAATGACTGATTTATTTTATCTTTGCCATGATGACAGTAAATTATATTTTGCTAGATATTTTTCAAGACACTTCTATAGAGCTTAGTGACTTTTAAAGGCTAAAACTAGGCAGGTTAGGGTAATTAGGCAAGTTATTGTATAACGGTGGTTTGTTCTGTAGACTATTGAAAAAATATATAGCTTAAAGGGGCTAATAATTTTGACCTTAAAATGAAATTAAAAAAAATTTAAAACTGCTTTCATTCTAGCCGAAATAAAACAAATAAGACTTTCGCCAGAAGAAAAAATATTATCAGACATACTGTGAAAATTTTCTTGCTCTGTTGCACATAATTTGGGAAATATTTAAAAAGGAAAAGAAAAAGTCAAAGGGTGGCTAATAATTCTGACTTCAACTGTATGTGTCATTGCTCTTTTATTTAATTTTTCTATAAATGTTTTTATTTCTATTATTGCTATATATTACTTCATGGCATTTGAATCATGAAGTAATATATTTATTTGAAACCAAATGAAAGCAATACAAATGCAAATAATCCATTATATGTTAAATAAAATAATCAGGCTTCCCACGCTTCTTGAAAGTGCTTAAAAGTACTTGAATTTCAGGCATATGGATTCAAGGTCTGATAAGTGCTTAAAACAAATGTAGGTCCTTAAAAGTGCTTGAATTTAAATTTGAGAAAATTTGGTTATGATTTTATTTCAACCATTTTCTCAATTGTCAAAAACACAACAAAACTATATTTTTTTAAATTACAATTCTTTAATCTAAATCTTGTACAATAATACTGACAAATAATGCACGTTTAATTAATATTTTAGATTAGATTAGATTAGATTCAACTTTTGTCATCACACATGTACAAGTACAAGGAAACTAAATGCAGTTTAGGTCTAACCAGGAGTGCAATAGCAGCAAGTGCAGGATACAGGTATAAGTTATAAAGTGCAGTTATAGAAAAATTATGGTGATATTTACAAATGGATGTACTATGAACATTATATACAGGCTGTATTAGCTATGAACAGAGATTTACAATAGATAGATAAATGTACAGGTTGCTATTAATAATCAGAAGTGTGCAGATAGATAAACAATTACAAATGTATATGTACAGTGGATGTGTACATAATTTACAAATGTACATGTGCAGTAGGTATGTACAGTTCAAATAAATGAATCAGTGCAATGAATATGTGCAATTTTTTAAATGTGCAAATGTTAAGTAGTGCAGTGATTATGATGAGTCTGAGTTATGAGGAGAGGAGAGTGGGGTGTATTAGGGGGGCAAAAAGTCAGTGGGGAGCAGAGTTCAAGAGGGAGACAGCTCTGGGGAAGAAGCTGTTCTTTAGTCTGCTGGTTTTTGTCCGGGGGAGCCTGAAGCGGCTGCCAGAAGGCAGGAGAGAAAACAGTCTGTGAGCAGGGTGAGAGGAATCTTTAAGAATACTGCGTGCTCGGCGCAGACAGTGTTTCCTCTGGATGTCCTCTATGGCTGGCAGTGTGGTCCCTGTGATGCGTTGGGCAGTTTTCACCACCCGCTGCAGTGCCTTACGCTCCGCAACAGAGCAGCTTCCATACCAGACTGTGACACAGTTCGTCAGGATGCTTTCTATTGTGCAGCGGTAGAAGTTCGCCAAGACGGCTGATGACAGCTGGTTCTTCTTAAGTTGCCTTAAGAAAAATAGGCGCTGGTGAGCCTTCTTGACCAGGCTGGAGGTGTTGGTGGTCCAGGAAAGGTCCTTGGAGATGTGGGTCCCCAGGAACTTAAAGGATGATACAGGCTCGACGGCCATCCCATTGATGTAGATGGGATCATGTGAGCCTGTTCGTCCCTTCCTGAAGTCCACAATGAGCTCTTTGGTCTTGTCGGTGTTAAGGAGCAGATTATTGTTTGTGCACCACGTGGCCAGATGCTGTATCTCCTCCCTGTAGGCAGTCTCATCATTGTTGCTGATTAGACCAATCACTGTGGTGTCATCTGCAAATTTGATGATGGCATTGGATCTGTTCACAGGCCTACAGTCGATGGTGAAAAGGGAGTAGAGGAAGGGGCTCAGCACACAGCCCTGTGGTACACCAGTGTTAAGTGTGACGGTGGTAGAGCAAATGTGGTCTGATCTAACATTCTGAGGTCTGTTAGTCAGAAAGTCCATAACCCAGTTACAGAGAGACGTGTCTATATCCAGGTCTCTAAGTTTGATCATTAACTTAGAGGGTATGACAGTGTTGAATGCTGAGCTGAAGTCAACAAACAGCATTCGTGCGTAAGTGTTTTTATTGTCCAGGTGTGTGAGTACAGAGTGCAGTGCTATGGAGACTGCATCTTCTGTGCTCCTGTTGCCACGGTAGGCAAACTGATGTGGGTCCAGTGTGGATGGCAGAGAGTCTTTCAGATGTGCCAGGACCAACCGCTGGAAGCACTTCATGATGATGGGTGTGAGTGCTACAGGGCGGTAGTCATTCAGGCATGTTGGGCTGGAGTGTTTTGGCACTGGCACAATAGAGGTGGTTTTAAAGCATGTTGGCACAGCTGCTAGGTTAAGGGACAGGTTGAAAATGTCTGTGAATACCCCAGCGAGCTGTTCTGCACATGCTTTGAGGACGCGCCCAGGAATACCGTCTGGTCCAGCAGCCTTACGCACATTGATCCGACTCAGTGCGGTGTAGACTTCTGAGGAGGTGAGTGTAATGGGTGAGTGGTCGGTTGAGGAAGTGATCCTGATGTAGGGTTCATTATTGTCTCTTTCAAAGCGGGCATAAAAGTCATTAAGCTCGTTTAGGAAGGAGACATTTGTGGCTGTGGGTGTGGAATGGCTGGGTTTGTAGTTGCTGATGGCCTGTATGCCCTGCCACATGCGCCGAGGATCAGAGTTGGAAAAGTGCTCCTCTAGCTTTAGCTTGTAGCAGTGCTTGGCTTTTTTGGTACCCCTCTTCAGATTAGCCCTGGAAGTGCTGTAGGCCTGTGCATCCCCTGATCTGAAGACAGTGTTGCGTGCCTTCAGCAGGAGGCGCACCTCCTTGTTCATCCATGGCTTTTGATTTGGGTATGTGGTGATCTGTTTCTGGGTTGTAACACTGTCAATGGTGGTGTTGATGTATTCCAGAACAGAGGAAGTGTAGCTGTTAATGTCTGTGTGAGAGCCACATGTGGCCTGGGAAGCAAACATACTCCAGTCTGTGTGTTGAAACCTGTCCTGGAGTGTGGAGTCTACCCCCGCTGGCCACACTTTGATGGTCCTCACTGATGGCTTCACACGGTTGATGAGGGGTGAGTATCGGGGGGTGAGGAACAAAGAAAGGTGATCTGATTGACCCAGGTGGGGGAGGGGGGTAACAGCATAGGCTTCAGCCATGTTTGTGTATACCTGGTCCAAAGTCTTGTTTCCCCGTGTGTGACAGAAAATGTTTTGATGGAATTTGGGGAGCACTGTCTTTAAGTTTGAGTGATTAAAATCCCCCGCAACAATAAAAGCAGCCTCCGGGTGAGCAGTCTGTTGTTTGCTGATGGCTGCATGAAGTTCATTCATAGCAAGCTTTGCATCAGCATTGGGTGGAATATAAGCAGCGATTATAAAGGTGGAGGTGAACTCCCGTGGCAGATAAAACGGTCTGCATTTGACCATCAGAAATTCCAGGTTAACAGAGCAATGTCTCCCAACGATGACAGAGTTTGTGCACCACGCTTTGTTAATATAAATGCATAATCCTCCGCCTCGGGTCTTACCGGAGTCATCCGCCGCTCTGTCTGCTCGGAATGTCTGATGCTCAGTTAAAGATACAGCGTTGTCTGGTATCCCGCTGTTTAGCCATGTTTCTGTGAAAATCATGACATTACAGTTCCATAATCTTTTGCTGTGGTTGATGCGCAGTCTAATCTCATCCATTTTGTTCACCAGGGACCGTACATTGGCGAGGAAGATGCTGGGTAAAGAGAGCCGGTGTGGTGTTAGCTTTAGCTTAGCTCTTAGCCCGCCGCGCTTCCCCCGCCTTTGTTTACGTTCGCATCGCCGTCTCCGAGCACTTCTGCCCGGCCGGACGGAGCGCTCAGCCTCGGGTGTCCTGGCGATCTCTGGGATGAGTCGTAGATTGCTGATAAAACTGTCCGAAATGCACAAACCAATATCCAAGAGCTCCTGTCGGGTGTACGATGTAAAGGCATTACTGTTCTGCACGAACAGACCCGAAATGAGCAGGAAAAATACTGCAAAATTGCAGAAACTGGAGAGACGCCGAGCCTCGCGATGTGTACGCGCCGCCATCTTGGTCTATTATATGAAATCGCTTTTAAATATAACCAGTATTTAATTAGACAAGGAGAGACAGAACATTGTAAAACAGAGTCATGACTAGGGCTGCTCAATTAATCGGAGAAAAAAAAAAATCATCTCTATTCGACCTCCACACAATCTAATCCATCATCTGTACGATTCAGCCAATTATATTTTCAAGTTCAGGAGAGAAGCGTAAAGGCGGTAGCACATATCTTCACATTGTTTTATACATGTTGCTTTACAATGTGGACCCCTCCAAATGTTGTTGAAAGAGTCGCATTGTATTTTTAAGGTATAATTTACCCAAAAATGTTATTTCTGTCTTTGTGTAATGATGTATTCGCAGCCGCAAAATCACACGTGAGTTGTGTGTTTACCACAGAGAGGCTCGCCAGCTAATGAAGTCTACTTTTTAGTGAAGAGAACCTGCAGCCATGACATGAGCGCACTCGACAGTGAAAGTGAAACCGAAAGCACACAAATCATTAATGATCATATCACATGTTAGAGTTATGATTACGACAAGCATTTGATATGTTTTTCTTTCATAGCGAACACAGTGTTGTGCATGAGAATAACCATTTAACGGTGTCACTATAACTACTCTAGCCTATATATTGTTGAATATAATCCAAGAGGGAATCTGATAATGACAAATGTCTCATTTTATTTTAGTGAAAAAAATGTCTAATACTGTTGTCAATGACGGATTGCAAGCATGTCTCAAACATAGTTCAACTTCAGAATTATGAATAGTTATATTCTGATTTAATTACTTTACTGTGCATTAAGGACCAAGACAAATTTAAAGTTTATTAAAGTCCGCCATTCTAACGGTAGACCTACACATACTGTAGGCCTAATGTTGTTTTACCATAAATTTTGGAAAGAACAATAATAATAGCATACTCATATTAACCTTTATTTTACATCTACAGAATCGTGAGAAAATCGTGATGTTTATTTTAAACAAAAAACTAAACAAACTTGATTCTCATTTTAGCCAGAATGTATTTTTATTAGAATTTTTTTAAATATTATATTTAATATATATATTTTTTAGGTATACAACATTTTACTTAATATTTGTAGTCCATTTGAATACTGTAAGTAGAGATTACTAGAAAAAATATCTTGATTCATCTAATAAAAAGGCATTTTGTTCTGGCCTCGAAATTTCGACCGTTTTGTTCGCATATGCACCTGAAATTTTATCTATGCGACCTCAAAATATATTTGGGAGCATTGGTGCGAGTGCATTAAATTGTTGCCGTGCGACCAGTTATCACTGCAAGTTGTTTACACAGAGTGCATCTTTGCACCAAAAAAACGCCAAACGCAGCGCTAGTTCAAAACAGTCGACATGTCAACCTGCTGCAGTAAACAAAGCCCGCAATGCTTGCCCTGTTTTCAAGCGGTCTTATTGGCCCACTGCTCTAGAACAGAACACGAATGGATTGGTTAATATCAACTGTCAATCACTCAGTTCAGATGACAGTGAGCTACAGGCACGAAAATGTAAGGGTCTGGATACGAGAGAATGAAAATAGCACTGACAGATTTTGTTTTAGAAAAGTTACAAATAATGGCACCTCTTAAAAGGGTGGTGAATGTTAATTCACCATTTACACTTTTCAAAGAGTAAATTCACCGTCGTTCACCGTCGCAAAAGAGCATGCATTCACTGAGATGAAACTAATATTGCAGCTCATGAAAAGACCGTTATTGCTATTAAGATGACGTATGCAAATAAGTTGTGTCAATATCATCTGTGCAATATCAGACACCACCCGTGACAACAGCACAGTTATTATCATTAATGCAGTATCGTTCGTCTCATTCAAGCAGTGTGTGCAGGGCTGGTGGGTGCATGTAGGTATTTTTTTCTTTGTTTGGTAGTTTTGATTGTTGTTTACAAATGCGATAAATCTGTTAATATAAAACTTGTAGTAACTGTGCACATAATTGGTGGGTGCGGGTAAACGTTGGCTGATGTGCCTAAATTTTTGAAGTTAGTAGCACCGATGCTACCAAGGAAAAAGGTTAAATTTGAGCCCTGTTTTTTTTTTATTTTATTTTTACAGTGAACTATTAGACCTAATTACTACTGTTGTTGTTCAGAACTAATTAAAAAACATTTCTAATGAAGGTCACTGAAACCTGTTGATTTGGAATCAGCAGTTCGCCCCCTCGGCCATACTCTTGATGTCCAAACACAGTCCTGTTTCCCTTAGAACATCTAAAAATAACATAAGTAGTCAACAGAGTTTAGATCAACATTTCCACACCAGCACAACTGAACAATTCTTACCAGCTGAATCCCAACATAACAATGGCCGTCGCTTCAAAACTCCTCCTGAAGAATCTCTTAAAAGTGCTGACTGCACTTGACACGCTTGTCTCCCAGACGCCTTGTTCTCTATTGTGTCTGTCAGCGAGACGGGCCTTTCAGGTCTCAGGTGTTTCATTTGATTCTGCATACTGTGTCGAGTCAGCCTTGGGTCGTCTCAGTGCTTCTGTTCAGCTGCAGCCTTCAAGCTCTCCTGCTAAATAACAGCTGAAGATCTGCTTTCGTGTCCTCGGCCTATAATACACAAGGCAATGTTAAGTTAGAAGGTCTCCATTTCTCACAGCGAGTTTGGAAAAACATCTGAACGGCGGTTTGTTGTTGGCGAACAGCACGTTTAGTTGAGTATGTGAATATGTGCTGTTTGTTTTCTTCTCGATTATAAGATAGGAAATAACTGAATTCAAAGGAGTTATATATCGAAGCAGGAATAGTTCACCCAAAATAATGAGAATTTCCTTGCTATTTACTCAAGAGGTTCTAAAGTTTTTATGAAGTGCTTTTCTTTTGTTGAACAAAATAAGATATTTTAAAGAATATTTGAAACCTGCAGCCGTTTACATCCATAGTAAGAATACTACGATATATATATATATATATATATACACTATACTAGTTATATACTAGATAATAATAGATCTATATGGAATAATAATACTATGGAAGTCAGCATTTTTCAGAATATTGTATAGCTGAAGAATAGCTGAAGAAATAAACCCAAACAGGTTTGGAATAAGTGGAGGTTGCGCTGATAATGACAGAATTTTCAGATTTTGGTGAATTTTTTTTTTTCATTTAGGAAAGCATCTTATTGTCGTGATATGGAGATTTAGTTTTTTATTAAGTCAGTAGTGTTGTTGTTTTGTTTTTTTAATTATGCTTCAGTTTCTGGTGTAAAGCAGCTTTTTTTAATTAAGGCAAACATGCCAGCTTTGATTACAAAATGACTCTTTGACTCTTACGTATCAAGAACTTTGTCTACAAAATGACCACTTAGACTCTTGTTTCTTATCTCTTTTCTACATCTGAGGTAAATTATCCATTGTTGGTCTTTCAGTTTCTATTACCTTTATAAAATATTATATTTAAGCTCAAAAACAAAAATTCTGATTAAAATAATGACAATGAGCACATTGAGAATTTCTTTCCAAGAGCATTCTTGGCCAAGTCTAAGCAGTATACAGCTCACGTTGGTTTAACAAAATAACAGATACCATCAGAATAAACAGCAAAAGTTAGTCCAAGGCACTTGAAAAATGTGGAAAAAAAAAAATATTAAAATGCCTTTATTGACATGGCTATTGCTTAAAACTGCACCTACTCGTTTTGCCTTTATCGGGGTAACGATATTCGTTAGGGTTTATTCTGATGAACACCTTACCCAAAAACCACCGACGCATTATTTAAGCTACCCCTGAGCACTTTTTGTTTGATTTTTGTACAGATACCATTATTCATTCATCAAAATGCACATAAAATGGCAAATAAATCTAGTCAGAACAACTACAGGACAAATTTTCTTATTCCAAAGTTTTTAAAAGTATGTAGTGAACCCAACTCTTTAAACTGCAACTTTGTTTGCAAGTTATTCTAAGCAAGAGGTGCTGCATATTTAAAAGCATTTCCCCCTATTTTAGCACCAACCACTGGTACAGACAATAAATAAAATTCCTGCGACTTAAGACTATAGCTAGAGACTATATCTCATTTTATTATTATATATTCTTTTGTTAACAAAACCTGTTAAATATTGTGCAAAGCACAACAGCACCGTGCTATTCATTATAGGTCATAGAAATTCAGCTTTTTACTCTAAAGTGAAGTCAGAAAATTTGGCTAAGAGCCGAGAACCCTGTCTAAGTACAAAAAGGGCAGAGCCTCAGAACCACAACCGCATATGACATAATCAACATTTGTAGCACGTACAAGACTTTTACTTTAAAATTGTTTGAAAATGAGCTCTTGATTTGTTAAAAATTGTGTTAAGTTTAATAATTTAATTTGAAGTACATCTGGGTCCTGAAGGTTGCTTTATACTCCGCTTGAGTGTGTGTGGCGACTGTGACGTCATCACAGTGTTTGTGGAGGTTCGCTTTGAGTGCGCGTGACATGATTTTGACTGGCGGAGCGCAAAATATTTTGACTCAAGCGAACAGTTCGCACTGCGCCATATTTCATTTAAAATTAAATATGAATCACTTTGAAAAGTTTTTTGTCTGAAATGGGTACGCCTGTACAGACAACATTATGATCCGTCCATGCGTGATCATAGGGATAATCAGATGACCAATAATTATTGGCTATAAATTACAACAGAAGTGGGAAAGGAGGAAAGTTTTTGTTAAAGTTTAGAAAAAATTTGAGGGATAAGTTTGATAAAACCAAAATTATAGGCCATGGCAAAAGTAGAGACACAGGTGGTTTTAATATTACAGAATATATTATTCCACCATTCATAGGTTTTACACTGATGTATATATTGCTATTTTAAATTTAAAACAATTTAATAGTTACAAAACTAAAATGTAGCAAAATTATTTCTTTGATAATTGAAAAAGAATATTTGAACCAGTTCACACTACACTGATGCCCTGTTTTTAGGCTTTATTGGTAATATTAGTCAGGAATGTTGGACCATTATTGCCTTTTTAGCATATAAGTAGAGGACACAAACTATCCAGACAGTAATGTGTGAATTGTGGAGTGGGCAAAAATAACAAAAATCTGTATTTTTTTAGTAAGTGTACTTTTTGCTTTTATTCTTTCCATAATCAAAAAATATATTTGTAGAGCAAACCATGTTCTGTCGTCATTCATACTTTAATAAACTATAATAGGTAGAACTGTCTAAGATATGAACAAAAGCAAGTGATGCATCAAAGTTTGAATTTTTTTTTTAAATGGTTATAAAATTTTTATAATCGTTGAAATAATTTATAGAAATAATTAGTTTAAAAAAAGCTTGAATGATGTTAATGACATGATGTAGTTCCGGTAACTTCCTACGTCTATGTTTATCCATCTTATCTGTTTATCCGTGTACATCTGATTTTACTGTGGGTTTCTTTTAACCGCCCCTTGTCGTGTTAAAGAATATCACAACTGCTAATGCGTCAAGTGTAAAAACCTCATCTGTTGCGTGAGGTGCACGTCAGTCAGCAATGGTTCGCAACTCTGCGAAAGTATAAATCAGCCTTAAGGGGTCTTCGGTTTTTAATTATTTTAATTTTTATTATTATTATTTTTTTTCTCAGTATGACATTTACAACTATTTACTTTGAAAGATTGAATACAGAATATTAATGGACTTACTTTTTTCAATACTCAGTCTACATTTCAGTAGTTTTAGGGTAAGGATTTATGGAAATATTTCGCCTATAATGCTTACCAATGCTACAAAAAATTAGCAAATCTTTCTTGTAATCAATTTCCATGACAGAAATAGTGTTAATATGGTATTTCTAGATTATTTTGTTATTAAATAATTATGACCATTTAGATTCAGCTGTAAATGGATCACATTATGCTGATAAAACATGGCTATGACTACCATTTCATGTTGTTTTTGGTAGTTTTTATTTCTTTTTGCAGTAACCGCTGATAAAACCACATCAGTGGATTTTGTTAACTTAAACTGCTGCGGCTTAATTGATATGTTGACACTGTTCGCTCTCTCTCTCTGGCAAGTCAGCAGCTGTGCTTTTGCAGAAAGTTTCCTCATTCTCCTTAAAGTAAGGTTGTTTCACTGAACTTCAAGACCTTTAAAATATTCATGTTTGGCCTTTGGTTATGTAAAGGTGTTGCACTGCAATCTGCTTACAGAATTAGTTTCAAAAATCCGCAGACACAAAAGTGTGTTTTTGCCTGAGTCAGAAAATACCAGAAGTGAAGAATAAAACATTTATACAAGCTTTAGCTTGCCTCAGATCTCTCTGAGCCGGGAGAGAAAGAAGATATACTTTGAAATTGTGTGAGTGTGTGTGTGTGTATGGTGTGTGAGACTCAACAGAAAAAACTACTGACAAAGGCAGAATGGCAAGTATTTGTAAGCTCTTTTTAGGTCCTGGCATGTAGGTTTGGCTGTTGTAATTGATTTGCTTTTCTGGTCCTTTATATGTTTAATATTATAACAGATAATACTCAGTTTATTGTTGTTAATATTGTTATTAACATTATTAAATGTATAATAATAATAAACAACTAGTATTACTGCTACTACTAACAACAATAATGATAATGAATGATAACAAAATAACCTAATAAGAAAAAACTACTTAATAATAATAATAATAATAATAATAATAATAATAAACCATAGCAATAATAATAATAAGAGAATAATAAACTATAATTAATAAGAATACAAATAATATAAACATTAATAATAATAATAATAATAATAAACAAAAAATAATAAACTGATGATGATGATGATCATAATAATGATAATAACAACGACAATAATAATAAAAACACTAATAATAATAATTATAATAATAACAATAATAATAAACAATAACAAAACAAATAAACAATAACTTAAATTAATAAACTAATAGAATAACAATAACAACAACAACAATAATATTAATAATAATAATAATAATATAAATAATAATAATAATAATAATCTTACCTAATCTAATCAAGCTCTTATCAAAGAGCTTCAATTATTTTTTCCTGCCTACTAGTGTGCTTTTGCTGTAGTTCCAGCGCTGGTCTGTAGGTGGCAGTGGCTCCCTGTGGTGTTCAATGGTCTGCAGTATCAGAGTGAGTCATGGATCTGGGCTTTAGATCCCTGTTGGCAGCTTGCGGTGAAGTGCCTTGCATGTGTGCCTGCTAATGAAACGGCACAATGTTCTCCTCACTGTTCCCAGATCTGCTCAGCCACATGACCACACAAACAAACACACCACTGATTTGCATTGGCGACCTTGTTGATTTGAAACCGTGTGCATCTAGAAGTGCAAAAGCACACACACCTACGTACACACCTCCATATCACTCAGCCCAATATTTCCTCAAGTGATCTGCTTAAGGCAATACACTGCAGTCAAAACCGTGAATCTGTCAATTTGTGAGATTTTTCTTGGTTTGTTAATGTGCACATTTTATCAATTTGAGTCTGTAGGATTTTTTTTCTCTTGCAATTATCTAGTAGATAACGGACCAACAAAAAATGCATTAAAAATTAAGATACAAATTATACTAAACGAAATTAGTTTCAAAAATATTTTTTTTCCAAGAAAATATATACAAATTCTATTTTAGTTTGAGCATGTCCACTAGTCAACTGTGCAGGGATGATTTGTTTCGCTTTGTGGGAAATAAGGATTTAGTTGATGCTTCTCTGTAATTGTTCTATCACAAACATCTGTCATATGATTGCAGATTTTTTTTTATGTCATAATTTTAAAGATTATGTCTTGAGCATCAGATTTTTCCTTTTTTCGTTATGAAAACATTTATGCCTTCAGAATGTGATATTTGATTAGCTTTTATTAAACGTGTCTTGTCCTGTGTTGTTGAAACGAATACCATTACAATCTGTTTAATTTAATTATTTGTTTTGCATATTTTGAGAATTTTTTTTTCCCTTCATATTCTAAATCAAAGTAAAGGATTTAGAAATGTTTTTCCCCAACGCAAATTAATAGGGCACTATAAAAGCTAAAGAACTTCTTATATTTGCTTAATATTGTAGTGTAAAAGCAAGTTTCTTACTAAAGAAACCAAAAACAACCGAACAAATTTATATTTTAATTGAACACATTGCATCACATACAGCATCTTTGCATAAGGTACATGTATGGCCTGTTTCCACTGAGTGGTATGGTACGGGATTGGTCGGCATGGGTCACTTATCAGACTTGAATTTCCACTGCCAAAAGGGTACCAATGGTGGGTGTGGTGTACGACAGAAAAGTTTCAGTCTTTTTAACTTCAGTCTCGCTCGAGGAAATGTCAAAGTAAAGCTCTATGGGTTGTTCACATATCATATGAGAAGCACTTCTCACAAAACAGATGCTTTATACACATAAATACTTGTGTATACATGTTTATTACTAACCATTTTATGAACATTCTTTGATTATAACTGCAGATCAATGATAGCCTACTCTAACGTCTGCAATTATATAAAAAAATAAATAATTCAACATATATGAACACACACAGACCCTTACAGTCTCTGATATGTTACCAATTACAGAAAAACTACAGACAGCATACATTTAGTCCTTATTTGGTATCAAAAACACACAACATATAGCCCACAGTCATTGCAAACCTCTTATCTGTATCTTTATTCTTCAGCAGCACGTGTAGCCTCTTGTTAGAAAGTAATTCCGTCATTCCGAGTTCATAAAAGTCCAAAAGGTGATACTAGTTAAACATGGCAGTTTGTTCCTGGTTTAGGTTGCTGAAAGAATCATTCACTACTTTATTTTTTCTGGCTTCTCCTTTGTTTTTTCGTGATTCACTTTCACGTTTGTCTGTTTCTGAAAGGATTGGATGTCAGAAGCACTTCAATAAACACGCACACTTGATTATCATCCCCTCAAGAAGTTTGTTATTTCAAATATAGGTGCGCACTCGAGCTCTCTCTCGAAAGTAAAACCGCTCATGCTTTAAACTGCCTTGTGAACAACAACGGGGCACAGGGTAGCGATTCAGCTCTTTTTCTTTGTGGTTGTTCGTCAAGATGACGACAAGATCGGGTCGACCATGGGTCGTTATCATGTATATATTATTGCTGTGTATTTAAAAATGGCACTTCCTTTGTTTTCATTCTCCTGCTTGTGCACGAGATAGTGACGCATCTCTATAAAACAATAGCGTTCAGCTGTGCGTCTTGCTCTGCCTTTTGGGACCTTTTTAATATGCTAGGCCATCTGAAAGGGTATGTAGAAAGTGCTACTGTTCGCTTTTTGGTACCTTTTGACAGTGAAAACGGTCATAAAAGCGTACCATACAGTACCACTCTGTGGAAACGGGCCAATACAGTAACGTCCTATCTAATATTATGAAAGGCAAAGCTGAAAATTGCATGTTAATGTTTTAGCTGACAAAGTCTATGGTTGAAGCGCCACCTAGCAGTCAAAAGCTGTAAGTGCATTTATTGCTGCGGCACATGGCGCAGAGGGAACATATTGAAGTGTTATCATCTGTATATATTTATCTCCAGTGTAGCAGTATTTACATGCACCAAACCTATGTAAACTTTTAATCAGATCTTAATCTATTTTGAAGTATTTTATTGTACATTTTTTTTCCTGGCTGTTCACATTGTTTTCCTTTCTATTGAATCCCAAGTGCCCTCTGTATAAACGTTTGATTCTAATCTGAAATCAAAAATTAAATCAATATTTTAAATCCACTTTTATGCAGTCTTCAGATTTTTGTGCTTGAAATGTATGCAGATTAGGGCATATTTAATTAAACAATTTCTCATTTGCTGATTTGACCCTTTATAGGGCACTCATTTAATTAAAAAATCCGGAGTGCCATTGGGTGTTATTACTAGACCGTTAAACTTTTATGACAGACAAACAAACAAACAAACAAACAATTAATAATGTTTAAATTAAATAAGTTATATTGTAATTAATGTAATTGAAGTAAACTTGTATGGTTTCTCACCGATTAATGCTTAAGCATGTCGTTTTTTAAAAACAAGTAATAGACTCCTAGCATCTCGCCAATCAACTGGGAAAGTATGGTAACATGTTTTTTTTCACATTCAAAGCCAGAAGATTTGTAAGTCTGTGGTGTAATTCTGCTCATTCTCCTTGCTTTCTCTTCATGGGATTCTGAAAACTATAATTTAGTTTTCATTTGCTCCGATCTGATAGTATATATATTTATTTTTTCTGAGGCATTTCTCTGCTGTTCAGGTATGATTATGTCTGATCCATTACCCAGACCTGTACAAATGCCTGTCATCTTCCACATCACCGAGTCCTCTATTAAATAATGGGGGCTGATGATCATGTAAGATGTCGTGGGATATAATATACTCCGATGTGATTCTGAACATCAGAGCTTCTTTGACATTTGTCGTTTTGAGCAGATATATATATATATATATATATATATATATAT
>CAIGQZ010000320.1:12125030-12142607 GCA_903798205.1 Danio tinwini | reverse complement strand
ATATATATATATAAAATAAATTAAGCCATAAATAAATAAATAAAGCTATCTGTAAATAAATAAATAAATTAATAAATTTTTAAATAAATTAATAAGCTATCTATGAATGGAGCGATAAATAAACACACCATACATGGATCCACCTAGCCATATTATATTTTAATAATAATGCAAGGCATTTTAGAAACTTGTGTTTCAAAGGCTTTGTCTCTCATTTACTTAAATAATAATTGAATGTTAAAGGTAACAACTCTCTCTTTGTTGGCGGCATATCTGTGTTGATTATTTGTTTCATTTTTTTGTAGTGGTAGTTGATCTGTTGCTAAACAAATGCTCTGTCACACTTCTAAGTGCTTGCCTTAATCCTCTTCCTGTCCCTTTTCTTCTAAAGCAAATGATGGACCGTTCCCGCCCTCTCTTTCTCTCCGCTCCTTTGTGTTCTCCGTCGGCTCGCTTTCATTGTCTTGCATGAGTGAAATGGTGCAGTAATGGTGGTAGGATGAGAGGAGGGCTGTTCTTTTGAGAACGGAGTGTGGGAGAAGCGTTTTTGTTTTGTTTGCAGCTGTTTGCTTTGGTAGCGCAGGGTACAGTAATGTTTCTCTGGCAACAAGTGAATTTCCTGTGTTTAAAGTGGAGCAGTAACTTGGTGGCCACCTCTTGTTTTTTTTTTTATTCAACACCTACTCGTACACCATGAGGCCTAAATATTAGATGGGTACCAAACCATTAAATGTCACTAGTAGCATTGGCTCTGTCTGCTTGGTTTTAAGGTACCTGATGGAGATCAGGTTATGATTGTTTTTGTTAAATACTTTAATGTAGAGTAGTGGTCACCAAACTTGTTCCTGGAGGGCCGGTGTCCTTCAGATGTTAGCTCCAACCCTAATCAAACACACCTGAACAAGCTAATCAATGTCTTACTAGGTATACTTGAAACACCCAGGCAGGTGTGTTAAAGCAAGTTGGAGCTAAACCCTGCAGGAACACGGTCCTCCAGGACTGTGATTGGTGACCCCTGATGTAGAGTATTGAGGATTCATGAGTACAAAAAATTATGGTTGTATTTTGTAATGCTGCTTTAGATTTTTATTTGGTGTTTTTTTCTGTGTTCTAAGTGGCTCCTAGTGGCTACCTCTCATTCTTCTTCCAACACCTACTTGTACGGCATGAGGCCTGAAATTAGGCTCGCTGCTAAATATTGCACGGACAAACCCGTCTAAAGGCTAAGGATCTGTTGAAGGTGTACAAAAGGAGATCTGATTGCCGTAGGTGTAGGATCTCAAATGGCATGAACTTAAAGGTCTGCTAAAGTGGAGCCCTCAAGTTTTCAATTATTTCATTAATAATGATGTTGCCATTGCAAGCCTTACCTGTTATCATATTTCTGTGGTGTAAATAGAATTGTAGAGTATTGAGGATTCATCTCAATGAATAAAGGTTATGTTTGGTAATGCTCCTTTAGATTATTATTTTTTGTTTGTGTGTGTTCCAAGTGGTTCCTGGTGGCCACCTTTCATTCTTTCAACAACTACTCATGTGAGGCCTGAATATCAGTTCTGTCTCCTTGGTTCTAAGGGACCCGATGGAGATCATGTTATGATTGCTTCTGTTAAATTTCTTAGAGTTTAGAGTAGAGTATTCATCCTAGGGTTAGGAAGAAGAAAGGCCAAATTGGGTTACGCTTGTGTTTTTTTTTCTCCCTTGTTGATTTCCTGTGTTCAAAGTGGAGCAATGACCTCTTGTTCTCTTTCCAACATCTACTCATTCACTCACTCAAAACGAGGCCTGGATATTAGCATAGCTAGTTAATATTGGACAAATAAGCCAGTCTTAAATGCTTCAAAAAACATTTATGGTCATGAAACTGTGATGATTGTGAAAAGTTTGAGTCTGAATAGTTGTTTTGAAATAGTTTTTTTTTTAATGGTGTTCAAATGGAGAGTTGATTGCTGTAGGTATGGCATCACAAATGGGATAAATGTAAAGGTCCTCTGAAGTGCCTTGAAATGTGCAGTTTTCTAGATTGTGATGTGATTTCAATTGTAAGGGTAGGACTTTATTGAGATGCTCCTCAACTTTTTAAGAATAGCCAATAGAGCCTGGTGATCGTGGATCCTTATTTGAGAAAGTGAACATGTATGCTTTTTTTCTTCTAAATGGGAATTTTGTCATTGTTTCGGAGCACACCAGCTTACAGAAATTGTTTTTAGGGGGATTTTAAAATGCAACAGTTTCATAGTATTTTTCAGAGTTTACAATCAAACACTTTGAAAACCTTCAAAAAAGTTGTGTTTTTGTTCTTAAAATCATCAGTTCACAATGTGTATCAAAATGAGTCTTACACAAAGTTTCAAATGTACACCAAGATACTAAAAATGCATTAAAATATGGTGTCAGGTTTAGACGTGGGACATTATTTGAAAAAATTCTATGTCTAGCCAGCATCTAAGGACAATATTAATTTGACGACAAATGACGTTGATATTTGATTGATTTTAGGTTGTGTTGGTAAGTGATCGAAATCCAATGTCGAGCCAACATCTTAAACCAATATCATATTGACATCAAATACTGACATTTATTCATCAGGTATGGCAACCAAAATCCAACATCTGATCAATTTCATAGTAGTAACGTCCACAACGTCAAGCTGTAACATCATTAGACATTGATATTTGGTTTATTTTAGGTTGTATTGGAAAGTTACCCAAATCTAACTTTGAGCCAACATCTTAAACCATAGTCATGTCAACACGATTTTTCAATTCCAAACAAAATACAACATTCTTACGACGTTGTAGTAAAACATCAATCTGACATCATGTTGATGTCCTGTGCCTGTTGGGATGTTTATTGTTCCAATATATATTAAATGTTTCTCCAAAAATATTATGATCAAAGGGAAAAGTTTTTGTTTTTTACCCAGACATTCAAAAAGAAAATATTTTAGAGTAGTAATCACTACAGTGAAACCGTGATCATTTTATTCAAGGTTATCATACCGTTAGAATCTTATTGTCATTGATTCTTGCAGATTTCATAAACAAATATCATCTCTAACCTTGCCAAGTCACCTTATGCCAAAATTTACATCGCTAACAGGATGACCTTTGCATCTGTCTCTGCATTGCTACATTTATTTTCTTGCTCTTCTTTACAGGTGATGCAGGTCGTGAACGCAGATGCCATCGTGGTGAAGCTGAACTCTGGGGAATATAAGACCATCCACCTGTCCAGCATCAGACCCCCGAGGCTCGAAGGCGAGGTATGAGTTAATGCACGTCTGTCCTTGGATCTCCCTGTCACTGAGGCCATTACTGAGTCCACAGGGTGCCGGCTGTCTGTTACACTGTTTGCAAAGTGCTGATGTGAAGGTTTTCCCCCCTCTCCTCCATCTCTTAAAAGCGCAGATCTCCACCCTTCATGCATCTTTCACACTGATCTCAAGAGCGGTGGCTTTTTTGGGCACCAGGGGGAGCTAGAGAGACAGAAGCCCACCGACCCTCCTCCCCTTCGCGCACACGCTCTGACACACTAGTGCTGCACTGCAGCCAGAAGCCCTATAGATCTACTCCCATAATGAGCACACGCTCTCGCCGAATCTCTCTTTCTCATCTATTAACGTCATACGCATCCACTCAATCCAGTGCAATTCTCAAATGTTCGCTTTGGTTTGCTAGATGTTAACAAATTAATATGGAAACATCATTTTGTGCAGCCGCCTATGCGTGCACACATTTATCGCAGTTTTGAAACACTCAGAAATGCACTTGTCCATTCTTATTCACGCCCGTTATGATCATTAATGAGAGCTGGTGTGTAATGGGAGCTTTGTGTAGTCTAAATGTGTGTGTGTGTGTGTATGTGTGTGTGTATCTGAAAGCTGTATGTTAAATTAAAAGCGGCTGAAATTGAAGTGTGAAGATTGCTCTGCAATTAGCCAGACTCTTCCTGACCCCTGAACTCCTGTAATAAGAGTCGATGATTCAGCATGTTGGTAAAAAAAAAAAGGAATTAGCATCAGTGTTGATTTAGCAAATTAGACATTGTAGTTTATTAAGGAGGGCTTTAAATACCAGCGCACCGCAGTAGCATGCACAATGGGCTTGTACTTTTCATGGTCTTGTACTTTTGATAGATGTTCAAAATCTTTAATGAAGTTTGTGATTATTTTTTTTAAAGGAGGCTTTTGAGAGAGTGGCAATTTGTCATGCACATGTAAACAGAGAGCTGGAATGCGAAGATGTGGGTCTGTATCTATGGATACGGGGCTGCGGCGAGCATTCCGATCACAGCGTGTTTCTATCCTGGCAGCTTAAAGATGGCTTTAATCAGATCAGAGATGATTACAAAACAATAAAGATTACGGATGTATTTAGATCTCATACGTGCTTCGGAAGCATGAGACGAACTGGAGAGCTTTTAAAAAATGTTTTTTAGTGTTTGGACTTTCTCGAAAGATAAGCCTGAAAGCTTGATTTAGATAAAGAGATCTGATCTTTTGGATTCTTCTTTTTTTTTTTTCCAGTGTTGGCCATTTTAATGAGATGATGCTTGTTCCATTTCAGACTTTTTAGATTTAAGCGTTTGTTTGAAGTCGGCATGAAATCAATTTACTCTTATTTTTTTGTATGTATATAGTAGTGTTTGTTATAAATGATGTATCTGTGCACTTCAATATTTAGGAATTTGCTCTCATAATCTTTAATCCAAAAAAACAACGCCCTTTTCTAGGCTGGGCGATTAATCAAAGTAATCGAAATCAATATTTCCAACCTATAATCGATCAAAATTTTCCAGGTAATTTTTTTCCAGACGACTTTCCCTACCAGCTGTGGAGTCATGTGACCCTGCTTTACCTCCGTGTCCAGCACACGTGTATGGTCCTGCCCTGTTTTTGTGTGGTCACAGACCCCTTGCTGTGGCCAGTGCTGATGTGCACCTGTTAAAGTGTAACTACACGTTTCAACAACTCGGCAAGCTCTGTGATTTGGTCAGTTTGGTAGCGTTGACGAGTGTGGGCGGAGCGAGCCTGTTGGAGTGTTTACAAGTGTCGAGTTCTTTGAAGGACCTTTTTTTGAAGGAAACCTTAAAAGTTGTTGCACGTCTGCCAGCTACCGCCTCTGAATGAGTGAGTTTTAGCTGCTTGTACATTAAGCTAGCATTCAGAAAAAACAAAAAACACCAGCGAAGAAACTCGACACAGAGGAAAATGAAAACCTCCTGCCAGCTAGCGTTTCGTTTTTCTAAGTATAAATGCATGACGACACACAAGGCATGTGTTTAAAATATTGTGTACAGGATATACAAGAGGATTTACAAGTTGTTTTATTTAGTAGAGTTACTGCTTATTTCTTTTAAATATGAAAAACATTGAAAATAAATTATTTTGCTTCCATAAGTGGAAGTTATTTATTTTCACTTTTTTATAAGAAAAAAGTGACTGTTGGTTTTAGGCAATATGTGTTTTGATTTCAGTTGTTCAACGTTGATGTTAAATAAATAATCATAGATAGTGTTTTCTCTTCATTTATTTTAAAGTCAAGTTATGCACACTTTATTTAAAACCCTCTAACTTAATATGAGTGTATTTACTGTACAAAACCTGTCTGTAAACTATGAGGGCAGAAAAATAAATAAATAAATAAATGAAATTATCGGTCATTAATCGTAAATGAGTAAAAATGTTCAGTTAATTGAGATTTTGATTTTAGGACAAAGCGCCCAGACCTACTTCCTCCTCCCTCAAAATCACCTTTTTCTGGTAACTTCTGGTTACATGAAATGGCTTTAGTGCCGGTCTATCAGTGAGGGTGTTGTTTTGGTCTACATTCGGGGGAGGCAGAGGTACGAATGTAATACATTCCCATCTTTAAAATTTCGTTCTTCCTTCTCCATCAATGGGGATCTGAAAAAAAATCCATCAGAGAGCACTTCTGGTGGACAGTAATCCTCCACAACTGTTTGCAAACTGGAATTCAAATCTTCCTCCATTTTGTCAGCAACGCCCATCTTCTAATGATCCAATTAGTTGCCAAAGAACAAAATCATGCACCGCCCTACGTGTTTTAACTGTTTTTAGAAGCGATTTAAAATGGATGCAAGGACAATCTTAACTTCCATTTTATGCAGACTTTAAATTAGTTTGATTTGCACCGAAAATTTAAGTTGTCATTCAAACATTAAAGAACATATTCTACTTTGGTGTTATTTTCACACACACTGTGGAAGTGGAAACCAATAATGTAGTTTTTCTTTTTTTGAATGTCATGACCTTGTTTTAACTGTCAGAATTGTAATTTCTAGTAATAATCCCTTCAAAGATATCAACCACCAAAACAAAACTTGTAAAACAACGACCTGCAAACCATCCTCAACCGTCTTGTATAATGTAGTGTTCTGCAAAGGCAAAAGAACCACTCATATTTTTCTACAAAAATGTAAATCCCGTTTTATTACAGTTCATGCTACAGAAGGTGGATCAGATGGCAGGGAGCTTGTGTATCAGGCAGTGTGATGTAATTATCATAATTCCATGGTGACCATCCGGTAGTGTTTGGTTGCTTGCATGTGTCTGACACCTATGGCAGCTGCCTCGCTCAAGTCAGTCAGTGACTTCTGCCTTTTTATATTGTCTGAAATGAATTTTTTTTCCGGACACAGCCCTGTTGTAAAGGCATTGATGTGCTTTAGGTACTTCCCCCTTTGAAACCTGCACTCCTGTTCAGTTTACTGACTTTATCTTCTGTAGCGCATCTCTGCACCAGATGTTCTTGCAGTATGTTTTCCCTGCTCGGCTGCACTCTTTGAAGAGGGTGAGAGAGAGAGAGCGTGCGAAAGCAGTGTGCAAAGTTGTCCCCGTATTGAAGCTTTACAGTCATCGAGGTCGTGCTGCCCTTGAATATGAGGTTTCATCAATAATGATGTTGGCATGTCAAATCCGACCTCTGATCTCTTCTATGGTCTAAATAAAAGATAGTATGCATTCCAAACTATTAAATGCCAGTAATAGTATCTGTTCTGCCTCGGTTCTAAGGGACGTGCCGGAGATCAGGTTTCTGTTCAGTTTTTAATGCAGAGTTCCAAGGTTGGAACGAAGAAGGGTTCAATTTGATTATGATCATGTTTTTTGTCCACTCCATTTACATGTCAATAGTCGTTTAAAAGTCATTCATTTCCAATCGAAAAAGGGGTGGCTAGCTATATTTATTTTTTCCTAATCTAATGCTACATTAACCTTGACACAATGTTATATGTAACTAACAAGATCTCAGTTAATCTTTTCATCAAGCTAATCGATTCTGGACAGCAGTAGTTTAGCACGCAGCAACTTTTAAATTGGTGTCGTAATTAATTTAAATGGCATACATTCAAGCAGCAGCTGTACAATGGTTTCAGAACAGCTGCAAACATTTTTTCAGTTACTCTTTTGATTGCGTTTATAAAAATGGCTCTTGGTAATGGGTTTCTTTCTGTATGTGCACATGCACATAATGAGCTCTCTGCCAGCTTACACTCATAAATAGGCAAAATTAAGGGTTTGACATTTCAACATGCCTGTTTACAATTGCATTATGTGCATCTTTCAGTATTTGCATACAGTAAAAAGAAATGTCTTTTGTTGATGTAGCAATGCATGAAGCGCTCTAATACAGAAGCCGTTAGCATGAAATTAGCAAGATCACCATGTGGAATCTGTGTGAGGAATGTTTGCTTTAATACAAACATCCAATCATTGAAATGACTGGATTGGACCGCCACTGCAATTCACTCTTTGTTCTGTTTGATTTGCATAATGTTGCATGTTTTATGCTGTTTTTCTGTGTGCATTACTTTTAAATTGTTTCAATTCTAAACCTCATCTTAACCAGTTGATGCAAAACGGAACACTTTGAAACCATTGTTTTTTAACAAGGATGGTACATCTCAGGAATTCTGAGGACCAAGGCATTGCTTAAGTGACTGCAAGCAAAAGCCAGAGTTCATTTGTTTAAAGCTTGTGCAGACTTGGGAATTTGTTGCTTTTATCATCTTTTTTTAAGATGCTTTAAGCATTCATAACCAAGTGATTTTCACTAGCAATGAGCAGGATGACCGTGTGAAATTACTCACTGATGTTAGATGGTGCATAAAGAAAAGATGAAATGTTCCACGACACAATGTAGCACTGTGCAATTTTATGCTTCTGAAACTTGCTTGTTACACACACTCAAAAAATGGTATTTGCTGTTTGTTCAAACTACTTATTTAAACACAACACAAGTTTTGAGGTTTTTTTTATGTTCAATCCACTTAAATTTGTAAAAAAACAAGTAATTGAATTCCTTCATGTTGTCCCAACACATCAATTTTGTGAAACCAGCATTTTTTGCAGTGCAGAAGAAGACAGTGTTTATTGCCTTTTTAAAACCATTCACATTGTAGTAGGTTTTTTTTTTATGAAGATTTTCTACTTTTACCTAGAAAAATAATGACAGGATAAACTTACAAGCAATGAAAGAACTGAAATGAAACTCGCCATTTGATCTGCGATTCTTCTCCATAAATTTAAAGTGCAGCACACTTTCTGCAATGAGGATGTTCGTCATCATCATTGGTGCCCTAAGTTTTTCATCATGCGCGAGCATGAGCTGTATTACTGCATTCATTCAGGACATCATTCAGAGGTGTGATTTGTAAAGTATAATATAATAATTACAGATTTCCCTATTTTCATCTGTTGTCACGATACTGGAATTCCATATCAATCGATACTGAAATTTAAAAACATCCATTTCCTACTAACATTTGAGCGCTGTTGAGCACATTCTTAAATGGTGCTGATTTGCCATTGTGTTCACGTGCTCAACAGAAATGATTGCCGTGAAGGTCATCAGTTCACTGAGCTCACCACTGTTTACCGAGTGTAACTACAGATATAGGGACACTGGAGCATTTTAAAGCTGCAAAGATCAGCTGGTCTGTTTATAAGCTGACATGCGAGCAGTCCGCTGATGAATCGACTGATCTTTACGGCTTTAAAATGCTCCAGTGTCCCTATATCTGTAGTTACACTCAGTAGAGCTGCACTATTAATCGTAAAGAGATCGCTATCTCGATTCAACCCCCTAGACGATCTTAATCCAGCACTTTCACGATTCTGCCAATCATATGTTCAAGTTCAGGAGAGAAGCATAAAGGCGGCCGCATAAGTCTTCACGTTTTACATACATTGCTCAGCAACGTGTACACCTCCAAATGGTGTTGAAAGAGTCACATACTGTATTTGTAAGGTATAATTCACTCCAAAAATGTAATTTCTGTCTGCATGTAATGATGTATTCGCAGCCGCGAAAACACACGTGACATGAGCTGACAGTGAGCTGTGAGAGGGCGGGTGCGCGCCTGTGAATGATGCCTACCTTAGTGAACAGAACTTGCATAAGCTGTGAAGAACAGGTAATAAAGTTGTAAATAACATTCAGTTTGTGGCACAGAGTTTGGGAGCTGCACGGGAAGCATGAGAATAAATGTTTAACAGTGTCAGAATAGCTACTCTAGCCTATATAATGTTTAGTATAATGTAAGAGGGAATCTGATAATGACAAATGTCCGATTTTACCAGTAGAAAAAAAATGGTCTTACAATGTTGTCAATGACAGATTGCAAGCATATGTCTCAAACATAATAATTCAACATCAGAATTATGAATAGTTGTATTCTAAAATAACAATAATAATAGGCTACTCATATTACCCTTTATTTTACGTATACAGAATCGTGAGAAAATTGTGATCTTTTAAGCAAAAAAAAAAAAAAAATAGCGGTTCTCATTTTAGCCAGAATCGTGCAGCTCTAACTCTCAGTAAACAGTGGTGAGTTCAGACAACTGATGACCTTCACGGCCAATCAGAGGCATTTCTGTTCAGCACATGAACACAATGGCAAATCAGCGCTGTTTAAGAATGCGCTCAAATGTTAGCAGGAAATGGACGTTTAAAATTTTTTGTACCGATTGGTATCGAATTCCAGTATCGTAAAAACACTAGTATATATACAATGACATGTAGTCCTGTAACTACAGCTAATACCAATATGCAAAATTATGACTTGAATTTCACGACACAAACTGAACAAGCTAGTGTCGCCATCGAACAATGATGTACAAAGCTTTTCAATGATTGATGTAAATTAGAGCAATTTTTAAATTGTAATTATATTAACATAACGAAAAGGCAGTTTTACAAGTGTAAACCTGTTTGATTCAAATAATTTAGGTGACTATTAAACTGCTAAACATCTGGGCTTATAAACAAAAATAAAATGTATTTCCACACTCGAGTGATTAAATCAGTTTTCAAGCCTTAATGTATATTATACAAAATTAAAGTTTGATGTATTTTTCACATTTACTTTTAAATATATATTTTTTTATTAAAGTCTTAAATTAACTCATAAAACAATCCGAAATCCTGCACTAGTGTCTTCAATGTTCACATCTATGAAAGACCATCTCTGTTGTGTCTAACAGGCATGTTTGGTATAATACAGGGCGTCTAGTTGACATTACATAAATAGAACCAAGCAGTTGACAATGTCCTGTTACTTGCCGCTTGGTGAGGACAAAATCTCACATTAACATTTTTAGCTTTTCTTGCTCGTCGCATTATCCTATCACGACTCTTGTCACGCTGTGACAGTTCTACCTTCTTTCTAAGCATCTGTCTCTCACGCTTCCTCTAGTCCTAATTTAAACACTCTCTCCTCCTCAGTTCAGAGCAGGGCGTGAAACTGTTGTCCCTGTGCCATGCCATACAAACACTTCAACTCAAAGAGACAAACCTGACCTCAGGCCAGCCCGGGGATCTGTGTGTGTGTTTGTCTGTACTGTTCTCTCTCTCCCTCTCTTGCTGTGAGGACTTCGGGGGGATTTAGGGCCAGATGTGTTGACCAACACGAAGATGAACTCTGACAGCTGCTGCCTTGTGTTTCTCTTTATCTCTCACGCTCTTGTCGCGTAATGCAGGAGACCACATTTTTTTTCTTCCCGTGGCTGCTTAATTACTGTTAGTTTCTGTTGATGGAATGGTGGTCCAAAGGGATCAAACAAACATTTGGATTTTTTTAAAATTCAAAGTTGATCTAATTTATAAACTGTAAAATGCACTTCAGATGCCAAAAATGAATTGTGATTAGTTGGAGACTTTTAGCACTTAATTGACACCAATTTCCTTATGTAGCAGATAGTATAACCAGACAGAATAATTGATTTTCTAAACCTTATACAGCAGATCAGAACTTCTCAGCTTTAGCCTTCAGATCCATAATTTTTTATAGTTTTACTCCAGCTCCAACCAAACCCACTTGCCTGTAACTTTATGGAGTAATCCTAAAGACCTTGATTAGATATTTCTGTGGTGTTTGATTAGGATTGGAGCTTGATTCTGTAGGAAAGTGCATCTCGAGGGCCAGATGGGATTAACTCTGCTCTAGATTGAGTATATATATATGTATTGCAGGGTTGTTCCTGGAGGCCCACAGTCCTGCAGAGTTTAGCTACAACCAATTTAACACTAGTGGACCAGTTGATCATGGTCTTCACACTCATTTTAAACTTCTAGACAGGTGTTTTGGACCTACGGTCTGCCAGAGATTGACCTTCATTGAACAGGAATTGGACAATAACTCGCCATTCACAGTGGTTGTCTGCATTGATGGTTGATGCATTGTCATTGTGATGACAGCCAATCACATACCACATTCATCAACTGCCTCTGCAATGTCTTTTTAGGCTTGGTCCCTTTGCTATGAGTCCTGGTGTCTATATACAGATTGATAGTTTTTTTTTTTTTTTTTTTTTTTTGCAACAGACCCAACGCAATTTGACAGACCTACTTTTAAACACTTCATGTTACTCCATTCAAAATAAATCAAAAGCAGTAACACAGATGCTCCATGTGATTGTGAGGCGCAAGTGTTCAGTTCAAGTGTCCACGTCCATAGAGTTTTATCTCCACTCTGAACAAATTCACTTGCCTGTAGCTGTCCAGTGATCCTGAAGAACTTTAGGTCTGCTTGATTGGGGTTGGAGCTAAGCTTGTTCTGCGAGATGGTTCTCAAGAGATTAAAACTCTGGAAAAGGGTAAAGAATATAATTTGAGACAGCTGCATTTTTGCTAACATTAGTTTTTAACCAAAATATAGCAATTATTAATTATTTTAGACTATTTGAACCCGTCTGTTCAAATTGACCACATCAACCCAAAATCAACAAAAAACCATCTATGTCCTAGCTGAGTTTCGTGTCATGTATTACAAATAAAATCTAGTATAGATTGGTGTAATTTGAAAACCAATGTTAAGTTATACATTAATATTTGCATTCAGATTAAAAAATGTTACTAATACAAAACTTTAGTTACTGATCATTTTTTATTATGTTATTGATGTCTGCTGATAATTTGTGGATTATTTTTGCCACTTTGTTGTGTACTACTGGTCATGAGGGTTTTGATTAGTCATTTTGCCTTTGCCTTGCCTTTTACATGACATACATGCATACTTTTTTTTTTATCCTGAGAAAAAGAGGACTTCAGAACTACACTGTCAATGATTTTGTGAAAAGATCTACACTACCTGACAAAAGTCTTGTCGTCAATTCCAGTTGTAAGAGCAACAAATAATAAATTGAATCATCCGAGAGATCTGCAGAGTGGATGGCAACATCAACAGCCTGAGGTATCAAGACATTTGTGCTGCCCGTTAAATTAAAAACCACAGAAGATGGCAAATTCTTCAGCAGAAAAGTGATCCTTTTCATATTTTAGCCTCCACATCAAAGTTCCTGAAAGCAAAGAAGGTCAAGGTGCTTCAGGATTGGCCAGCCCAGTCATCAGACAAACGTTATTGAGCATGTCTGGGTGTAAGATGGAGGATTTAAAAATAAAAATCAAGGCATGATCGTTTTATTAAGGTAAAATAAGCATAATCTAGAGGCCTTTGCCTTTCATGTAAGCCACTTCTGACACAAAATGATCAACTGGAAGTTATTTGTTCTTCCTAAAACTTGGATAGGTGACAATACTTTTGTCAGGTAGTGTAGATGTTCCTTGCAGTTTCTTTGTTTTGTGCAGATATAAAACACTGCATTTATTTGCATGTTGTTTTCGTAATCTCACTCAGAACAAAAATCAAGTTTTGTTTTTATTGGCTTGTATATCATCTATCAATATCCTCCTAAAAATTTGTTGCGCCGCATCCCTAAATAAATGTGCGTGTTTACTATGCTGCACCAGTGGTGTTTTGGCATTGTTGTCATCACTTTTGACTGGGTATCCTTTAGAGAGAAACGTGACTTCATGTGTCATGCCTAATTTCTTTTCCTCATTCAACCCCCCCCTTCTTGGCCAGATGGAGGCTTATTTTTGCTCCATGGCGGGCTATTTCCAGCTGCGTGGTGGTGTCAGCCGTTTTAGGAGCACTCATAAGGATGTGGAGGGGGAGGAGTTTTGTCAGAGCAGCTCAATGAGTCATCCTCACTCCCACTGTATGTGTGTGTGAGGAGACTGCAGGGGAAATGTTGACATCTGGGTTTAAAGCGGATGCTGCCATACCCCTGTCTTCCCTACAGAAATAGCAGAATGCAATGCATCGGTCACTGAATGACTCTTCCGTGTCATTTGCTGTCACCTTGCTCAGCATGTTTGTGCTCGACTGTGTGCGAGTTTGATTTCTGCATGCATTTCCACTCGTGCCACAATGTGTGTGTGTGTATATCTGCTGTGCCTGCATGCTGAAGGCTTGTGTGTGTGTGTGTGTGTGTGTGTGTGTGTGTGTGTGTCTGTCCTGTGGCCTTTGTCTGGGGTCACTGTATGGTTCCATGGCTCATCTCACACATGGTTGGTCAGGATTTTTTTTTTTATTTTTATTTTTTTACTCTGGTTTGCCTCAGGATCACTTGACTCTTGGAATTCTAGCAAACTTCCTTCCAATCATTTGAGAGTAATGACCCATGTATGTTGTAAACTGGAATTTTATTATTTTTAATGGAATGTTCGGGGTTCAATACAAGTTAAGCGTGACTCACATGTGTGCCCTAGAGCAAGGTCAAATATGAAGTGGTACACATTTCAAAACATGTATGGGGGAAAAAGACTTGAAGTAACCCTTTGTGCATCTTAATGAAGATGTTTGTCTCTAATTTATTATTTTTTGTTTTTATTCAGGTTTTATTTCCACAGTGAATATATAAAATATGTACAATCAGATATAAAAGAAAATTAAACAGCTGTTACCCAGTATGTATCACTTATCCCCCCACTCCATTATATGCACATCAGAAAACACAGGATAAGTGTAGACCAAGCAAGTGAATAAGTTACATTTAAGTGCACCTATGATAAAAATTCTCTTTTGTAAGCTGTTTGGACAGAACTGTATGTAGGTATAGTCATATTGAGGTGATATGAAGATTAAGTCTCTTTTTTTATTATTTTTTTTCTGATGTTAAAATAGGATCCAAATCCCTCCTATTTTGAGGCCCACTGCAGCGTGATGTAGGAGTGCGGTTTCTCCGTCCACCGAATTGATTGAAAGTCGCGTATGAACATGTCCCCGTAGTAACACGTAGAATCATATCAACAAGACGTGCGCAAAGCAACTGGGATTAAAAGATCTGTTCAGCTCGCTGTGATCATCAATCATCATCAAATGTGATCAAGAATGAGTTTTAAAAGTTAAAAATGCTTTTAAAACAGTACACGTTTGTAATCAATTAAAGCGTTAAAGGGTTAAAGGGTTGTGGACGTTAAATCAGGTTTATTTTGTACATTATCATAACAGATATCCATACAGTAGTGGATATTAGAGTGTATTCTGTCACATTTGCTGTGCAAAGTTTGATGTGTGTGTGGTCTTTGTAACCATATCGTGTGACTCATCATTGCAAAATGGCTTGAATTAACTCTACAACAAATACATCAAATAATCATTGGGAAGTTCTTACTGTAGTATTTCACCCAAATGTTACTTTAGATCTGCTCCCTTTATGTCTGTCACTGTGCTGTTTATCCGTATAATAAATAAGATATCACATAGCATGAGTGTTTTGAGCTGAAACTTTACAGACACATTCTGGAGAGACAAAAAACTTATCTTAAATCTTGAAAAAGGAGTAAAATAGGTTCCCTTTAAATTTGACTATCATAGTATCAGATGAGGGTTAAGTGTCTGAGATTTCTTTGACGTCGCACATATATAGATTTTTCACACCGTCAAAATATCCAGTTTAGTATGGTTGATCCATGCGAATGACAGTTCTAGGTACAGTATGTCCAATAGTGAATGCAACCAGTGCTTAACAGAGAGATCATGACGGGGTTTCCACCTCTGTACCAACATTCTCTTTGTAGCAGTTGAAGCAGCAGTGACGTGGTGGCACAGTTGGTAGTGCTGTCACCTTACAGCAAGAAGTGTGGAGTTTGAATGTTCTCCCTGTTTGCGTGCGTTTCCTCCGGGTGCTCCACTTTCCCTCACAGTCCAAAGACATGTGCTATAGGTGAATTGGTAAGCTAAGTTGTCCCTAGTGTATGTGTGTGAATGAGTGTATGGGTGTTACCCAGTGGTGGGTTGCAGCTGGAAAGGCATATGCATAAAACATATGCTGGTTAAGTTGGCGACCACTGATTAACCTCTGTTGAAGCAGCTAACCAAAATGTACAGACCTTTGCATTTAAGGGAATTTGAGAATTATAATTTAACATTTTTTATTTTTGAGTGTTTTGTCATTGTAAACTTTGTATATTTTGGCAAAAATGTGTTCTTTTTTTCTTTCTCATTTCTATTCATAAATCTATTTTACACTGGGAACAAAAAAAAGCTCATGTCCAGAAGTTTCAGGACAAATGTCCCCATTGAAACCCATTAAAAAGGCTATATTTCATGTCTGTACCTTTTAAGCAGAAAGTCATATATTCTTTGTTACAGGCTTCCATTTTGTTGCCAATGCTTCAAAACTGGAACTGTTTAAAATAATTAATGTTACAATCCAAATGAATTAATTGTCTTATCATTTGGAACAAAAAAAAAATAAATCTGATTATGTGACTTGAGTAATAGCGGCTAAAATGACCTTTGCCACATTAAGCAAAGGTAAATCATTTTTTAAAAATCGATAAATGACTTTAAATGTTACGTTGTAAATATCCATAATATTGCTGCTGTTTTTGATCAGAGTGATGAGCATCAAGAGACCTTTCCCTCAAAAAGAGTCTTTATATCCCCATTCTTTTAAAGATAATACTAATTGTTCTTTTTGCCTCTGCCTCTGTTCCTCAATTTATCTTCTCTCTTTGCGTCACTGTTGTTCGTCACTGCTGATTTATTTTAAGAGGCTATTGTAATGTTTGTCTTAAACGCTGATTGTATTTCTAAGGCATCTGTGATGCAGCTATGAGTTGAAATTGCTCATTGTGACTCCTGTGACGGATGCTGAGGGTCATAATACCTCATTCCAGCTGTCATGGGAGAATTATGCACACTTGTACAAGAGGCTGAAAGGTTTTCACCTCTGCTATGCTCTTCACATGCACCATTCATTAATCCTTTTTGACATCACTCAAGGTCATTACTTGGAGATTAAGAATGTTTTAATGATTGAATTTAGACTTGTTTCAGTGTTTTGTTCATTGGCTGGATGAAGTAATGGAATAAAAGAGCTTAATTGTTGCATTTAATGGAATTTGTGCTTTCGGTTGCCACTAACAATGCATCAGCTGGTCTGCACAGCATGATCGAAAAACTAAAATTGCTATAAGCATATGATTAATGCGTAAAATCAATTTCACTTATTTCTACCTGGATTTAAAGCCATAAATTGCTGCATTCAGTTACTTCTTGGTAAATAAAATGTCACTCCTCAGTTCTGAAATGACCTAAAATGAACAATAAATTTTTCACTCAAGTGACATTCTCTGAATAATATCCGGCGTTAATCGCAATCAAATAGAAATCTAAAAAGGTATGCTTAATTAACAATTTACGAGTGCAAAATGACATTTTAAAACATCAAGGTAAACAAATTAAATGGAAAATGGAGCTTTGACTCCATTTTCTTTCATGCTTTTTTCCCTTTTTAAAAGGAGATCCCTTTTAAATTTTTTTAAAGAACTCTTACATGTAATCTTCCCTCTGATTGCAGTATTTAAGGACTTGCATATCTTTCAAAACAATTAATCATAGTCATTCAGAAAAAGCACTTTTACATGAACAGATGTAGTAAATCAGTGTTTGGTAATTATAGGGGTTGGTCTAGCAAAAACTAAAAATGTTCAGCTTTTTAAAAATATTTTTAGCTCATGTTACTATGCATAACACTATATATATTAAAATAAATATGTAGAACTTTTAAGTGACTTATTTCAAATAGTTTCTTAGGTAGTACTTTATCCTATGCTTTTGACAGTCATATTTTTGTAAATAACTCCTTTTCAGGTTAAGATCAAGTTGGTCTTTACCTTTTTAAAATGGAATGGTATTCAATTGTACTTTTAAAAATATTTTTAGCTGATGTTACTCAGCAGAACAGTATGTGTGTATATG
>CAIGQZ010000320.1:12037201-12120030 GCA_903798205.1 Danio tinwini | reverse complement strand
AGATATATATTGTGTGTATATATTAAAATAGATATATATTGTGTGTATATATTAAAATAGATATATATTGTGTGTATATATTAAAATAGATATGTAGAACTTTTAAGTGACTTTTATTAACCCTACACTAGGGCTGCACAATATATTGTTTGAGCATAGATAGCTCAATGTGCACATCTGCAATAGTCACATCGCAGGATCTGCAATGTGGAGTTCTGACTATAATTGACCAGGAGAAATAGACACAGAAATGTGTAGTTATTGGAGAGTTTAACTGTAATGGAGTAAAAGATTTTCATTAGCATGTGTTTTTAAGGCCTGACAGCATTCAAAGTATTCAAGACATTTTCCCATTTGTAACTTTAATAAATAATAATTTTACTGAATTATTTATACAGTAAAGACATTAGCAGTTATTTTACATTTTATTATTCAAATTCTGAACCTGACTTCCCCTCGAATTTATATTCGAGTCCTGATCTGGAGGTAATGTTCAAATTCAATTCACCTTTATTTGTATAGCGCTTATACAATGTAAATTGTGTCAAAGCAGCTTCACATAGAAGATTATAGTAAATTGAAACGGTGTCAGTTCAGTTTTTAGAGTTTAAGTTCAGTTTAGCTCAGTTTAGTGTGATTTATTAAAAACTACTGAGAGTCCGAACACTGAAGAGCAATTCAATCGATGCACAGCTCTACAGATCCCGAACCATGCAAGCCAGTGGTGACAGCAGCGGGGAAAAAACTTCACCAATTGGCAAAAGTGAAGATTTAAAAACCTCAAGAGAAACCAGGTGATCAAGTCTGAAATTGTGTAGTCTGGCGCGATTTCCGATCACGTGACCGGATCTGGACATCCCTAAAATAAATACAAAACCAGATATTTTTAAAATGTTAAACTGCTTAACCTCCATAGAAAAATGTCATAAAGTGAGCTGACCATCTACTTTTGGCCTTAAATATTCATCGAATGTGTTTATTGGACTTCTATGCTAAGCAGAAGACACCTTTCTATCCAGTGTTTACTTATGATTGGTTGTTTCCATGATTGCGGAGCTCCTATGAGAGCTTAGGACGTGTTTTGGCGAAAGCTCTTCACTCCCTCTCTCTCTCTCTGCTTCAGAGTCACATCCAATCCTTGGGTCATTTATCACCTGAAGATAATGAGATTGGCTAATGAGAAAAAGAGAGAGAGAAGCAGGAAGGAAAATGTGAGTGGTGCGTATAGGTGCAAGACAAAGAAATCTATGTAAGTGAGCGAGAGAGTGAGAGATTTGAAGTGAGAGAAGCTCAGGTGTGTTCAACATCAAGCTACTCACATGTTTGAAGAGAAAACGGGATCGATTTCAACAATTTCATTGACTTTGATTTTGATCCGAACACATGACGCTGTTTTCTATGGCACTCAAAATGCATATTTTAATGGCTACTAGGACTGTACAGTTTCTAAAACTGAAAAGTATTATTCAACTATAATATTATAGTTCCTAAAACATAAAAGTAGCATTACTTTTATTCAAATATAAATGTATCTGCATCACATTTACATTGTAAAAAGTGAGTCGCTGAGCAAACTGACCATACCTGAAAAGTCATCCACATGGAGATAGACATGAGGCAAGTGTATTAGATTACCAATTATAGACGACATTAAATAGTTTTGAGAAATTTGATTAGTTTTGTGCAATGAATTGACTGAGTCAAACATATGTTTAAGTACATTTGTACAGAAGTTTCCCAGAAGTTGAAGCAAATATTTTCATCAAGATAATATTAAATTATACTATTCCATCTAATGATTATTTAAATTTTTGCTCTTCTGATGGTTTTTGGGCTTCTCTTTTGGCAAATTATATATTTAAGTGACCCTGCACCCACAATACTACCAAAAGATTCCAAAACGGCCTCCATTCCTTGCGAAATTTGAATAAAAATGCAGCTACCAAATTGATATGCAACCCAGCCTAATCCTTGCCATGAGAACACTGATTCTCATGGGTCTAATATCACAGTAACACTGTGTATTTTAATAATGTAGGTCATTTGGAGGGGAAAAATTGCTTAATTTTACGTTACATTATCGACATGACTAATTTGCACAGGACTAAGATCACTGACAACCTCTGTAATTGTTTCAAATGAATAGAGGTCTTCAGGTAATACTTATCCTGTGCGAATATGACTTTTAACAGTCCTATTTTTGGAAATTACTCCTATTCAGTTTTTAAAACGGAGGGATATTTAAAAATTGTGGTAGAGTATAATATTACCAAACTTTATTTAGTAGCTACCAACATTTTGAGGAAAAAAACAAGTCTCTTTGAAAGATTGGAACAACACAAATATGATAAAATAATAGGAGCTCAGCTTGTCAGTCTTTTTCCCCCTTATCGCTGCAGCATGATTGCTTCGCTTAGCTTCTTCTTGTTCCATCCTGTTAGCCTTTGCAAAATGAAACCGTTCTTGTTTCATTGCATGTTCCCAAACCGTCATTTTTAAAAGGCAGTAAGAGGCAAACATCGGCATGTCAGCCAGGCGCAGAAATTCTCATTTCTCCTCACACGCTTCAGTAACCAGCCTGCCGCGTCTTCGCAGAACACACTTGATTTGCTCAATACAATGACAGAGTCTTATCCCAACAATCTACACAGAATGTTTTTTGTCGTTTGCTGATTTCACTATTCAGCAGCTGTCTAGTGAAAGTAACGAGATGAAAATATCGAATTGATTCATTGTTTAAGACTCTCAGGGTCATCAGTTTCTTAATTCTACATGTTTTATTTCTGATATATAGCGCTCACTTAGTATGTTAACCCTATCCCAAAAGTCAGATATCATCCAAATTCAACCTCCTCGTATTCAAAATAAAGCACAGACTGCTGTAGTTCTCCATGTATTGTGCTTGCTGAAAAAACAAGACCATGTGCTTGAATGGAATATGCTCTTAAAATCATGCTGGAGGAGAGTACTTTATTTATAATTATTATTATTTTTTTTTATAAATGGTGCATTTGTGTTGGTGCATAAATACCATAGTTTCTGTTTTGGAGCAAAATGTACCTTTTGTTAGCAAATCAAACTGTTACCATGAATCACAAAATGTGCTGAAAGTGTCAATTTCTTTTTGAAATAAATTGATATTCGTTGTTTGGATTGGAAAATATTTGGTTGAACTATTTAAAGGTCTAAAATCTGAAGTTTTAAAACATCAACTACATGTTGTCTAGATTGAGTGTTTAGCAATGCATATTATTAACAAATAGGCCTGTCACAATAATCAGTATATCGACTTATCACACAACACATAAACATGACTTCAATCATTTTTTTGGTGATGCAATATACAGCCCATACATGTTGGCAACAATTTAGCTGTTTGCACAGCCCTGGCCATCTCGTCTAATCTTTATCTGTATTGGAGGTGGCAGTAAAAAACACTATAGTATTCACTCTAAAGTATTATTGTATTTAGTCTAAAATGTTTATAGTTTTTGTTACCTTTCACTTATTTGTTAACATTTATTATCATTTATTTGTATAGGATATAGGTTTTTACATTTACATTCCAATCCCTATCTATTAAAATGATTATAATTATTTTAAATGCTCTTTTGAATCAAATCACACTATTATATTGTCATTATTTTTATTTCAATATTTTTATAGCATTTTTTCAGATACGCAAACTTATAAATATATATGAAACAGAAGTCTTATCAGCAACGAGAGGACAATCAAATGTATAGCAACAGCAAAAATAAGAAATTTGTAGAAATCTAAATCAATCTAAACTTTTCTAGCCTCATTGTCATTCTTACATAATGAGTGATTTAAAAAGACAATAATATTGTTTGACACTACATTTTGGTACATATATTGTTGATCAATATCAAGACAGGCCTACTAACAAAAAAGCTAGTTTTTATACTTGCAGTAGGAAGTTTCTTCATTAAAGATGATCTTAACTTAATATTGTAATGATTTTGGCATAAAATAAAAATAAATGTGTTTGACTTGCACAATGTATTTTTGACTATACCCGTGCAAGACAAATAGTGACAAATATGAATAAATAACAGCATTTCCATTTTTGACTTCTGATGTGGATCAAACAGGTTTTTCAAGAGACAGGAATGGATGTTGTTAAATAGTTTTAGGACTTTGATGAAATCTTCCATTTCAGATTTTGACTTCTATAGTTCAGTTTGTTAATATTCTTTATTGATACTACATATGGTTATTTTGTTTATTGAATATTTCAATTGACCCTTCGGTAAGCCACACCCGAAAACCACCACACACCAATCGTGGCTTAGCAACCGTAGCTACACGCAGGAGCTCTGTCAAGCTTTGAAGTGAGGGAAACAAGCCAAAGCATTGTGCATATGGATTGTGCAATCTGATACCTGGTATCCTAAAAGTTTGAACGGGTGGGGGTGGAATTTATTATTATTATTTTTTTCCCTTTCCAAAACCTAAAACCCAAGGACAGAAATACCAGCGTGGATCGAGCTGTGAGGGGCCGTAAAAGCGGCACAATCCAGTCATATTTCAAGCTACGAATATTTGGATTACAAATCAACAGAACAAAACCGAGATGTGATTACAAACTGAGCACTTGCGATCATAATACTTCACCCGCAGCTGCTTTTCAGTCATTAATAACCCTCATGTCCATGTCAGAGCTACATTTCACCGATGTTTTCTTCGTTCTTTTGGAGATTTAGTCATTGGTGATGACAATATATCGGGTTAGTGTCTGCTTTTATATTTGGTGTTGGATTAATATTTGCTGGTAGGGAAAATCTATTTGCTCGCTTCTGCTATATATACTTTGATTTGCATTTTAGTGTATTTATTTTTTCCCACTTAACTGCAAGTTAGAATAGAAACTAAATGAAGAGCACACGAACATACTGACAGTTATAGGCACTGTACATTGTTATGGGTCAATGATGCTAACATTTGACACAAATCCATCAGTTTTCTGGCCTTTTCCTTCTATGAATAATGTAGAAGCACTGTCCATGCGTGTTTCCCGGTCAGTTAGTAACGCTATATTTCATTGCACAACAATTAGTCTGATTATTTTTAAACATTACCTATCTGACTGTGCATGAACTAAGCTGTTGAATGGTCAGCGTATGAGGCGGCTAGGCTTTAGCTAGTGCATACTAATGCATACTGTAGTCCTTTTTTGTCTGGCTTTCTCAGATATCTCACCTGTTCACCAAAAATGACTAATTATATGCCTGGTAATGTCTGACACTGACGCATCCATATTATAATAGACGTGCCATGCACGAAAGCTTGACAGGTGTAACAACAGTAACTAAGGAGGGGTGGGGTCAATTGAGGGGTCAATTGTTTTTCATTTATAACTGACTGATGATTGCACAGGTCTTGGTCAGTCCAGTTAGCCATTGCTAAATTAATCTTTTTTCCCCCTACTAATGAGGTGAAAATATTGATTTCATTCATTGATTAAGACTTTCAGGGTCATTTGTTTCTTAATTTTGAATGTTTAATCACTGATATATGATGACTACAGCCTTAGTTAGTACGTTGACACCTCATCACAGCTTAAATGTCATCCAAAATCAGCCTACTTTTGTTCAAAACAAAGCACATGTTTCTGCATTTGTTCATGTAACATGCTTGCTGCCAGTCATGATCGACTTGCAAAGCCCTGAACGCGCGCTCTTACCTACACTTGCACACAAAACACACACTCTAATGCAAGACTGCACGGCCTCCCTCTGCTTTTCTTGCTCGGGGGAAAGGAATTGCCGTGGATATTTATAGTTGGGCTGAAAATGGGTTGTCCTCTCTTTCACCGTCAGGGGTTTTTCTGTCTGTATTATATTCCATCGGCACAGTTCTTTAGCCCTCCCGAAAGCTCCTCCATCAGTAGCGATGTCTTGGCGTATTAAATGCAACGTCTCACTCTTAGAAGTGGGTGGTCGATACGGTTTTATTTTGTACCAAATATCAGACCATGTGGGTTAAGATGCTGTGGTTTTAAGAGTTATTTGTAGCGCAAAAACTCTCGCTGGAATCAGAGCGTGAGGATTTAAAATCGCTGAGATTTGTGCTTTTTAAGTCAATATGCTTTTATTCGCTGTAAGAGTTGGTCCTTGGGGTTAACGGTGCAGTCTCTCCTACTAGCTATGCCTCATCCTAGCTTTGTTGTTAGTAGGATTTGATAGTATATTTCTGCTTTTGTTTGATTTTTCAGTCAAGCTTCAAGCACTGTAGGCTGGAATTAGCCAACCTCCGAAATTTCAGTGGCTGTTGAAAAACCGCAGTTGTCATTTAATCTGCCTCTTGTTTTGTGAAACATAAAAGGAAATATTTTGATAAATGTACTGGTTCCTCCCCCCACACACACTTGAAGTAAATGGGAAGTGTTTCCTGAGTAGTGGTGGGATGGTTTACAAAATGTTGAGTTTGGTTTGTAAAAAATTCCCTTTAGTAGCACTTGAATACCAATTAGAAATGCCATACTTCACCCAAAAATACATAGCCTTATAATCTACCATTTATAGATTTATAAACAATGTTATTCTCAAGGCCATGGATTCTAATTTCAAACTTAGACTTTTTATTTATCTTTTGTTAATAAATGTTGTATGTTATAATAAATGTATATTAATAAATCTTTTGCAAATATTACGTTTGCGAGACTACAGCTGCTCTGTTTTTTTATTGACTTTTAGTTGCTATATTCCCAAGTCATACTCGCACTCTGATTCATTGCCGAATAAGGCCTTGATCATACCAAATGCATTGTTTGTGTAGAGAGGTGCCATTTTTGAATGGTTTGCTAACGTCCTGCACACCTGGCATTTTAACCACCTGCTGCACCTTGTGTTTTTGCTGTTGCGCTCTGTTTGCCGGCAGTTGAGAAAAATGTCAACTCAGCGGATAAAGCATGCTACGTCTGTTGCGTCTCTTTTTCATTCTCCAATCAAATGAAAGCAGAGGCGGGCTTTTTTTTTTTGTTGAGGTGACAGCAGGGACTACGGAGACTTGGAAATGGAGTAGCGACTTGTGGCCGCTGTTTTGCATAATCCAGAGCTGTATAACTTCACAAATCTTATACCACAATATTATTAAATATTATAACAATATCAACAGCAACGTTTTTTAGCTTTAGCTTTTTTTTCTTGTCAACTAAAAAGGCAGTTTGGTGCGCCTCGCATTCTCAGAATGGTAAAGCGTGTTCGGTGTGATCAACCCCTATCCAGTAAAGACTCATTTACACTATGAGCGACTCGCAGCGGCAAATCGACAAACGACCGTTCATTTCCAGAGTGAGCTACTTCCGGCGACCTCCGTCTACGTGAGTGACAGCAACCATTGGCTACCAGGTGGGCGTATGGAGAATTGAGAATCCTTAAACTTTATGCAAATGTAGAGCGATTTATTTATTTTAAATTTTTTTTATTTTTTTTTATATATTTTTTTTTTCTTGAGAGGCAGCCAATAGGAGCACCAGTAGAGCTCACGTGATGCTCTCTCAGCTTGCTCAGAGGTTGTATTCTCCATGCTGTAGACCTGCACAGACCTGTGTTTGCAGCAGTTTACCACCCAGAGAGACGGGCAGCTACAAAGCCGCTGCTAGTGTGAATGAGGCAAAAGAGTGCTCTATTCAGCCGATTCTCTAATGCAGATTCAACATGCTGAATCGGGCCAATAAGCTCTAATGGTAACTCAATGAGAGGCAAGATCTGGTAGAAAATTATTATAAAGTAGTTTCAGTTTGAGCCAATTGCATTCGTAAGTTTTGGTCCAGAATTAATTTTGTTGCATCACTAGTTTCCACTGCCAATCGTACCCCTTCTTGGTAGGTGTAATGAATAGCAGAAAGTTGTGATCAATGTCAATCTCACTTAAAGAAGTGACTATTCTGATTGTGTTTAGCAGCGTGTCTGGCTCCTCTTTTTTGGTTCTGCCAAAACAATGGTCTAAAAAAGTGGTTTACTATTTTGGTACTTCTAACAGTTTACTTGCCTATTAGGAGGAATGACCCTCTCGCTTTTAGTATCTTACTAAGGTGCTTAGATGAGATAAAAATCTGGCAATTCCACAATTTTTAAAATATTAAATAATGATAATACATTGTTTTCAGCCCTACTGATAACGTTCAAACCACATGCCTATATCTGGGTTGCTTATCTACCTTCAGATCCCCCTGTGTGTGAAATCTGAGTGTCATCCTTCAGTCATTAAAACTAGGCAAACATATCAGTTTGGTTATTGGCTCCAACTCCGCTTGCTGTCTAAAGTCAAACATTTCTTTAATCCCAACACACAAGGCATGGCTGTCCACATATTTATTACGTCACGGTTAGACTACCGCAATTCACTTTACTGTGGCTTCTCATAATCACAAATTTCTCACCTTTATTTAGTCCAAAATGCTGCTGATAGATTTATTTGTAATATTAGGAAACATGACCACATTACACATTCTAAGGGGCCTCCATTGGCTGCCCATCTAATTCAGAATTGATTTTAAAGTGCTTTTACTAGTATTTAAATCCCTTCATTATCTAGCCCCAACCTATCTCTCAGAGCTGTTGCATTTTTACACACTCGTAAGATCTCTTAGATCAAGTAATCAAAATCTTATTTTAGTTTCTCAGTCCAGACTGAAACATAGAGAGGACAGAGCTTTCTTTGTAGTGGGTCCTCGGTTATGGAACACTTTGAGATTAGAATGACTATCACTATCTATTTTTTAAATCACTCCTAAAAGCGTACCTATTTCGCTTGTTTTTTAAAAAATATTGTTTAATAGTCCTTTCTACTGCTTCATTTTTAAACTTATTCAGTCATTTATCTTAGCTTTTTATGGTTTTATATTCAGACTTTTTATTTTACTTTGATTTATGTACAGTACTGGTCAGTCTTGTGACTGTTTTCAAATAGCTCAGTGGAAACTAGCCATTAGAATGAATGTCTCTGAATGTGGCATTGTGTAACTCGTACTGTCATGGCCTCAGCTGCCATACGGAAGGCTGGAATATTGAGCACACTGAGAATCAGCTTTTTTTTTTTTTTTTTTTTGGCGTTTCTCCTGAAAAAATAACAACCTTTTTTCTTTTCTTATGAAAAATGTAAATGAGCTTCTATTCTGAGAATATCAGTGTGTGTGGCAGTGAGAGCGTCTCGTATAGCTTGTGTATTCACATGCTTGGCACACCAAGACATCCAGACAATGAAACATGTCATCCACCAATCCTGACACATTAGCATGGAAGAGGAAGGATATTAGGTTTTAAGAGAATGGTAAAATTGGAAAGAGATGGTGAAGGGGAAGGCAGGAAGCTCATTTTGGAAGGAAGTCATATGAGACTCCGAGGAAGTGATTAAATGTTGTGCCTGTTTGGGACGGAAGGCTATTTCTCATTTGTTATGCGATTATTGACTTTTTTCTGTCTCTTTCTTTCTTGTCTTTTGGCTATACAGGAGAAGAACAAGGACAAAGACAAGCGTTTCCGTCCACTCTATGACATTCCTTACATGTTTGAGGCACGCGAATTCTTGAGAAAGAAGCTCATTGGCAAGAAGGTGAGAGATTGTGACATTCCTCTGCAAATATTATGCATTTATAATCATTTATGTATAAACATGTTCTTGTTTTTCTGTCTGTTGCATATGTATGCAGAGTTGTTTTCTTTCTCTTAGTTTCAGTGTTCTGTTTAGAGTTACTGTGCACATTGACCATACAGACCTTGAGCACAGAGTCTTTTTTACCCCCTTTTTTTTGTGGAAATACAAAGAATAAACAAAGCACACTGCTTTGGCTTGAGAAATGTTAATGTTTACACCAATGTTCACTAGGGATGTTGGAGTCATGAAATGTAGCTTTGTAGAATCATAGGTCCCCACCAATGTCGAGAGCAAATCTACGCCCTTGGTTATGTTAGTTGAGTATCATTTGAGCATTGTTTAATGTTATTGCAAACAATAACTTAATAGTATCACATTATAATTAGGGTTGGGTACCAAAACCCGCTGCCATTATGACACCAATACCTATGTAACCGGTATGTACCGGACTGAATCAGCATATCAATTTCGGTGCCTAATTTTGGTACCACTGGTGCTGCGACAAGGGCATACATCAATTGCACACATAAGTACATGTTGTGTCACACCATCTTTAAGCATTTAATTCTAAACAACTTGAGGGATACAGACACCGTCTGCGATGTTAGGCGTTTGTACTTGTTGCTTAGCTGTAGAAGATGAAGCAAGCATTATGGCAAATCTGATGAGCAACTACCTTCATCAGCACACTTGATCGCATTCATCAAATTGGCTTAAACTATTCTAATGTATAGCTAGGTTTTACAAGCAAGGATTCTAACACTGCAGCGTGAAGCAGAAGCTTTACAAAAGTTGCGTGTAAGAGGGGAATTGTGCCAAGCTTAATGAAACATTTGAGGGTGCATGGAATCAGCTTAAAGGCGGTGGAATGCACGGTCACTTTCAGTGAGTATGTTTACATAAACACCAATACTCTGATGTTAATATAATTAAGACAATACTCTGATTAAGCGTCTACCATGTAAACAGTGATTATAATTTTTTTTATTACTTTAAAGGACCACAGACACCAATGTCATGAAATACAGAGTTTTTTTTTTATTTACATTTGGTGTGCTCTATCAAATTCCATTAAAACAGCACTCTTCCACCAGTCCTTACTTCATATTCTCAACCAATACCTCAGTTTGTTACGGGGGCATGAATGAAATGTTTCTGAATGAAAGCGAAAGTGCCGAACTGCAGTTAAAGTCGAAAAATTAAAAAATAAAACACCTGAAATTACAGGAAACTCTGAAGTCAACATTAATAGCGCCGTGATGCAATGACAATAATCAGTAATTAGGTAGACGGCAAATCGTTAAATTACTGATGTCCTAGTAAATGTAGTCATAAGCCCCAACCCTAGAAAAAAGGAGTTCACTGATTTTGATGACAGCCTTTCCACAGGTTAGCAGTAAGCTAATGTAATGTTGATTGCATAATGCAAAACATGCATTAATGCTAACAAACAAATGATCAAAAGTAATATATTAATGCAATTCAGTTCAAATATATAAAATATGAATTGGTGCATACTTTAATTATATTGCTCAGTTAAAATGATTTATATATATATATATATATATATATATATATATATATATATATATTGTCAAATCATTTTGTGTCTTAAAACTTTTTTATTTTATTTAAATATTTTACATTTTAAACTAAATGAACTTAGTGTATTTATAGTAGGGCTGCACCATATATCATTTCAACATGGATATCGCAATGTGCGCATCTGCAATAGTCAGATGTCAGAAATATAATTAACCAGGAGCCACAGAACACCTGATTTGTACCGATTGCATGTGTTTTTAAAGCCTGTGACTGAGCATTTAAAGAGAGTTTAGAACATTTGAGCACAAAAAGTTATGACGTTTGGAGGTGTAACAAAGATTTTGTCTTGTTTCTAGTCCAAATATCTACATTTCAAAGTGAAAACAAGATCGTTTTACTTACTACATTGGCAGATAATTCTGCTGGTTTTTAGGGAAAAAAAAAAATTCTGAAGGTGAAAACAAAATTTGATCTAAGAATTTTTAGGTATGTGGACTAGAAACAGAAAGAAGAAAATATTTTTTTGAATTGTGATTTATTCAATTTTGGAACGTAATTACTGTTAGACTCCTCAGAAAACCGCCAAATTGAGCTTAATCTTTACATAACACAATATTAATGGCAGAAAAATGAAACATCGCATTACCAGATTTTGCCAATATCATACAGCCTTAATTTACAGATTGACAAAGTTATATTGATGTGCTCTAAATTACTTCTGATGAATTGCTCACAGAAAAGAGTGGGACTATGTTTGGAGAATGAATGTGGGGTGATTACAACCAGATACTTTAGAAGTTCATGTAAAATATGAAGTGTTTCCATCACTTGTCACTTCCATCAGATGTTGTTGCAGTTTTAATTGGGGCAGCAGGGTATAAACCGGTGTGGAATGTTATGAAAATGGTCATATTGGGACTCGTTAAAGTATAATGGCCACTTTTTTAGTATAGCTGCACTTTTATTGTCTGTTCAAGCCTTTTCTCACCCAAACAATTCAGTGTTTATGTGCAGAATAATGAAATGCCAGCCTGCAAGGCCCATTTGATTTAACACCAAAGAAATATGACAGCACTTTTCCTCACACACAGACATTTTCTCATAAAGATCACCAGACGTGTGGATTACCAACGCAGCTTTATATTATCCTTGTATGAACGTAAGCCGGCTCCTGGAAACCAATATTTTATTGCATCTTCATTTTCCAGAAGTCTGGTTCACTGACCTGGAATCATCTGAATATTTTGATACTAGAGATTGGAAATGGAAAGATGGGATTTTTGCATTTCCTCTTTATGCACTCGGCGGTAGTCAACAGATAACTGGATTTATACAACGCTCTGCGTGATAAGATGTCTGTTTGCATATTAATGCAAACAGTGTGGGAATGTTTGAATTTATTTCGAAGTTATCCAGTTCAAGAAGATTGGAGTGTGGCAATCAGCTTGAGGATCCAATTTTAGCTCATTAAGTGTCACAGAAGTGCTTGGAACTTAAATTAGTAGTGTATGGAATTAATCATCTTCAATCTTCAGAGGCAAAAGTGGCATCTTAATATTCCTCTAACTGTTCTTGGTTTTTTGTACAGAAACTGTACAAACCAGATATTCAACGATGTGATGGAACAAATGTGGATGTTTCATCAGTGTTTATTGAAATGCATATTGATCGTGAATACTGCACTACTGTGATTAATTTTGATTGCACTTTTGAGTGAAATGCACGCAGCCATTAATAGGCTGTTGTTGCTTTCCTTTAGTTGTTGCTAGGACACGATTTGGTGTGGAGATGAGGCCTTGCACCAAGGCACATTTTAGCATATCCCCTGCTACCCTGGCAACAGCTGTTAACAATTTAAGCTCCAACTGTTTACAGGAGAATCTTATCAAATCTGCAGTTAAAGAATGTTTTAATAATATGAAACGGCCATCATTACAGACTGATTGCTTTGTTGCTGGAAAAGTACAAATCTAATGGCTCATATCTGCCAGATCAGGGCAGAAGGCATGATTTTATGCCCAGAACCTTCTTTTGGCATTTAAAATGCTATTCGTTCTCTAAGCATCATCCAAGCTGGTCACAAGGGGTAAGTAGTACCTGGATTTTGTTTCCAGACCTTTAGTTTAAGAGCTTTTGGCTGCTTCTGATTCATCTGTCTTCTGCCACTCCAACATGGCTGTAAAAGAGGTCTTGGAAGAGGTCGTAGGTAAACTCTTCTATATCAGTGAGTGCGAGTGTGATCAATATCTGAGTTCAACGACACAATCAGTAAGAGAAGATGAAAGGAAATGAGGTAGAGATGCTCCTCCAAGCTCCAGCGAGTTGCTGCTCTGGAACGTGAAAGATCTTGAGTGTAGCGTCTATTTCAGGTTGTATTCTCTTCTTTTATAAGGATGGAGAGAATGAGTGGCATGAAATAGAAGCTCAGCTACTTGTCACACTGCCAACGTTTTAATAAAACTCCCAATAAAACAAATTGAAAAAAAAAAAAAAACTGTGGTAGATACATGGCTTTAGCTGAAAACATTAAGCTGATTCTAATGTATTTCTCGAGGTTGTGTCCATCTTCTGTCACTCTAATGTGGGTGTAGTCCTTAAAGAGGTCAAAGGTCAACTATTTTATATTTCTGCTAGTGTATGAACCAGACCAGATGGTGAATCACAACACAGCCTAAAATATGACCAGAGAAGTGAGGACTTTTGCCGACTTTTTTCCGATGACACTCGATAGAATGCTCCATTGCAACGGCAGCACCCAACAACAGCCGCCATTTTGGAGTGAAAATGACCGGCTGTCCATTTGATCTGATTGCTGTCGCGATGGCAAGCAGCTGCTTTGTTTTTTTATAAGTTTATTTAATAAGCACATTAAAGCTCAAATACAACCTGAAAGACGACCATAAGACACTTTCAATCACAAGACTGGTGATCATCATCTTTTAATAGTTTATTTTACAGACGTAGTGTTAAATGTTTTTTTCAAACTGTCACTTTTAGGTGAAATTAATTTAAATAACTTTAAATAGTTTATGCTCTAGCATACAAAAGAATACTGACATGTTAAATTTAATTAACGACTTTCAAAATTGGATTTTGATAACAGACTGACTGTACACCAGTTTTCAGTGTTGTCTGTTAAAGTAAGACTAATAAAGATTTTATGTAAAATGTTAATATATTATATTATTGTAAATATGTCTCCTGATCTAAATCTAACTGAACACATGGGGGGATTCTGAAGAGACTTTAAGTTGAGCGTCTCTTTGAGCAACTCTAAAAGGGGTTATTTTTGTAGAATAGAAAAGATTTTGCAGAATGTAGACAACTTGTTCATTCCTTGCATAGAAGTCTTGCAGTTATCATTACAAATCATGACAACTACTAGATAAATGTTACTATAGTATAATATTTTTACTCATAATGAGCTAAATATTTTGATTCATTCTCTCTAATGTTAGTTATCCGTGCTGTTCTTATTGGAATACACTAGCGGCATCTAGTGGCTGTTTTCCAAATAGCAACAGAGTGTTGTCTCTTGGTCATTCTATGCTCTTTGGTGTCAGTATATTGTGCACCTCACAATAATACAATGCGTGTCGTTCTTGGTCTCCTGTTGACGTGTTACCTAGGATGCACCTTTGTTTTGTTTCAACTGGAAAAAAAAAACATGCATGTGCTTTTGTTCCACACAACACTGCACAATATTCTGACACTGAGAGGAAAATGTTGAATAAAGTTATTGTTGTTATCATTTTAAGTGCACAAGTGTTTTTGTAGATTAAATATTTTTGATTCAACCACAGAAGGCAATATGGTGCATTTTAGTTATGTTTTATGGTTCCTTTCTGATCTTTAAACAAATCGTTTTGTGGGCACAAGTGTTTTTGTAGATTATTGAGTAGAGTACAAGTACAATATTCCAGTTGAACCACTGAAGGTAATATATGGTGTGTTATGAGGACCTTTCTGATATTTAAACTTATTGGGAACTCCAATTTCATTTAAAGTATCTCATTTTTGTACGCCTTTGAGGTTTGGAATAACATGAGAGGTGAGTAATTAATAACATAATTTTTCTTTTTGGGTGGACCCAACCCTTTAATTGTCTTTATCAGCAGATTTAAATGCTCTAGATTCCTCAAAGCAAGAAAAACGAAAAATACCAATATATAAACTGTATACAAAGCAGTGCTGGCAAATCATTGCATCACTACCTTCTTTACATGCACTCTTTATGGAAGTATTTGCACATTGGGATACTTGGGTAAAGTGAGAGAACTGCTTCTGCTTCTGCCGTCTTGTCGACTTTGATTGCTTTCGACTCGTTTCCATTATTCTTGATTCCTTTGCTAGACTGACCGGCAAATCAGACTGATCTCTCTCACTGGACAAAGATCGTCAATGGCTTGATTGTTGACCGCGGTCTTGTTGCATCCCAACTAAGAGGTCCTTCAAGAGGTTGAAGGTCAACTCTTATGCATCTGTGAGTGCGTGATCAATATCACAGCTCAACGATGTAATCACCGAGAGAAGATGAAAGGTAATGAAGCAGAGAAGCCGCTCAGCGAGTCGATGCTCTGAAACGGCAAAACTCCAGAGCGTGGCGTCTATTTCAGATCGTGTGCTCTTCTTTTGAAAGCATGGGAGAGAATGAATGCCATTCACCAGCACTGGGTAATGGAGGAAAATCTGCGGAGAAGTGCGTTTTCTCCTCTCGGTATTGAAACAGAACTTCCCGGTGACATAATCCAAAGCTAGATTTGGCTAACTTTCTAAGTAGCGCCTCTGTAGAGGGTCTCTGCCTCAGCGAAAAAGTCAAATGAAAATGTTGCATTAATCCACTTATCAGGAAAGAGCACGTTTGGATAATCCTGCCCGCTCAAAGTGCCTCCTGTTATGTGGGTGTGAGCATTTGTGTGTGTGTGTGTGAGGTGTGAACAAGAAGCAGTGACTGAGAGGAATGTCAGTGTCAAGCATTTGATGTCTGTGTTTATGCGGGTATATTCCATAAGTGTTGTTTTGTTTATTAGTTTTTTTGACTTGTATCGGAGAGCGGACCTGCTGAGTTTACACGTCGCTCTTCTGCATGCAGATGCAGTCGCGGCAGAGCTCTGCAGACTTCATTCATATTTTCTTCCCACTTCAGCTTCTGCTTTAGAGGGAATTACAGTGGCGTATGAGACTAGCAGCTCACTTTTAATCCATGAAATATGTATTACAGAGTTTCCTGACTACACCTTCCGTCACCGCATTAGACTCCACTCACAGGGACTTAAGCTTGCAGAGAGCAGGTTTGGCTGTGCGCATCTCAGAGATACACATGTACGCTTTGCATCTCAGAGATACACATGTATGCTTTCACATTGGTGCATTTAGAGTGGACCCGTGTCTGTGTCTGATCCAAGTTAGGGTTTTTTTTTTGGTGTTCATGAGTCCACATAAGGCGGTTTATTCTGCTGTGGTGACCCCTGATATCCCAGAGGAAAGTCAGTGAGTCCACATAAACTAGAGGACTAATTTATTTGATCCTTCTCAAGCGGATAGTAAAACACATTGATCAGTCCCTCCAGGATTTCATGGGACTTTTTTCTGAATTTTTATTTCCTGAGGATTTTCTTAAAATTTGCGGTAATTTTGTGGCCTTATTTTGTGTTTATTTGCTGTAAAAAGTTATACCACAGACAAAAGTCTTGGTTATATATTTTTTTATTACTCCTAGACCCAGATATTGGGTTCTGCAACTTAAATTTAAAGGATACTGTATGTTTAAATAAACCCTGTATCCATGAATAAATTGTGCGTGCACAACCGCTCAAAGATCAAGATCTACTGAATCATTGCACAGGTGGTCTCTCATGAAGTCCATCCCAGTAAAATAAAAAAAAATGGTGGTGTTATTTTAACATACAGTTTAAGTCAAAATTATTTGCCCTCCGTTTTTTTTTTTATATTTCCCAAATTATGTTTTACAATCAAATAATGTTTCACAGTATTTCCTATAATATGTTGTCTTCTGGAGACAATTTAAATTAAACTTATTTGTTTTATTTCAGCTAGAATAAAAGCAGTTTCACATTTTTAAAACCAAGGTTTTAAGGTCAAAATTATTAGCCCCCTTATTTTTTCGATTGTCTACAGCACAAACCATCATTATACAGTGATTGTCTGATTACTCTAACTTGCCTACTTAACCTACTGTAGGCAAGTCCTTAAATGTCACTTTAAGCTGACTTTTAATACTAGTATCTTGAAATATATCTAGTCAAATATTATGTGCTGTCATCATGGCAAAGATAAAAGATATCAGTAATTAGACTATGTTTAGAAATGTGTTGGAAAAAAAGTTGCTTTCCATTAAACTGAAATGGGGGGGAATTCAGGAGGGCTAATCATTCTGATTTCAGCTTCAGGTTTATAGAAACAGAAGGATCTGTGAAATAGCCGTGAATCAGGTGTGTATGCACTCTTGTTTATTTCACTTCGTTTTCTCATTCTTTCGCAGTAATATTTGTAGGTAGTTGTGACTTTGTGTTTACTCATATTTAGCGTGATGCTGAGTTGCAGATTAGTGTAAAGGTATATTCTGCCACCTACGATCATGATTTGTGTAAAATCATGGTTTAGCAAGGGTTGTTTGCATTCACACGGCCTTGGTCTTGGGTGAATCTGTATCGTGATGACATCATAGAAAGCATCTAGACCCCGAATTTGTGACAATTCTGCTGCATTTCAGAAAAAAGGCGAGAATTTTGCATAGTTTGCAAAATCCTGGAGGGACTGTTTTTTTTGTTTTGTTTTTTACAGTTAATGATCAGTATACTACAATAAAAACATATTATTTTTTTATTATTATTTTTAAAATGTATTATTTTTTAAGTCCTTTGTTTTATTACTTAGTATTTTATGAAATTAAATAAAATCATGTTTGCTGGTTAAAATAAGGCTTTTAAAAAATATGTATTTTTTGATCAGTTAATGCTTATTTTAAGTCACAAGTGTAGTTGTCATTTGACTAATATCGCTGAGTTGTTTATTAATAGTAATCAGATATTTGTTTTTTTAAACAGACTAAAATACATTCATGCTGTTTAACACTGGTTTCTGCATGTCATTTAATTATTTATGCATTTATCAGTATTTGCTATTGTGATCGATTGCATCATAATTTTGCATCTTTGTTCTTTGTCGCATGCCAACTAATTTTTAGATGAGCTTCACTTTTCTATTAATTTTTTCTGAGGAGACAAACATGCATGTTTTTATGTTCGGATGATTGGATTTGGTGATCCAAAATGCTGGTGAATTCATACTGATAAAATCAGGAACAGTGAAGCTATCTTTCTGACTCATCAAGTTACCCTCAGCGGTACTCATGTCGATGATTCAACCATTCCACCATTTGGACCCAAAAGTACAATGTGTAAACAGTCCAGCAGGGGCGGGGGTGGAATCCATCTCCTCTCTGGACAAAGCAGTCAAAACAAGTGGGAAAGCATCCTTACTGCACAACGTGCACCAGTCTCTTTGTATTTTCCTCAGACATTTCAGCAGATCTGTCTCCGTATTGATGGATGCTTCGCCATTAGCACAATTTTTGTCTTCCTCCTGGTTCTCTCTGGGCTTCTCAAAAAAGCCCTCTATTGCTGTTGTCCTTCAGTCAGATCTTCCTATTCAAACACAAATCTAAAAACCCATTTAATCTGTCGTCTGCTTCCCAAATAAGCCCTTTCTTTCTTTTTTTTTTTTTTTTTTGCGTTCGTTCATTTTCTCTCTTCATAAGCACTTTTGCTCCTCTGAACGAGTGGGAATCATTGGCTCTTTTTGTTTCTTAAGAAGGGCATGTTGTCGTTCAACCAAGCTCATTACTCCTGCCCAATGGTGCAGAGCTGTCTCTGCTTTTCAGAGAGGGAACGAGAGAGAGCAGAAGAAGAGGGGATAAAAATGCAATCATTTTGTGGTTTATTTGTTGATGAAGCACTAAACTCCAGGGGGAAGAAAATGAGTGTCCACAGGATTCCCCCCACCTAATGAACTTCCATTATGTCCGTTAGACTGAGTTACATTGTCATTTTGAGGCAAATGAATTGGAGGATAAATGGATTGAATTCTAGAAGTAGAGACGTACTACATTAGGAATTTAATCATGCAACTTTCTCACATTTTGTCATGTCCTGTGTTAGAATTCTTCCTAATTTTAGATTTACTTTGTCCAAATTGGTAAACAATAGAGGTGTAACTTGGGACTGAATGGCTGATATTGCATGTTAGAACAAGAATGACCTCAGGGTTAGGGTGGGTCAGGATATTAAAAACATTTTTGCTTGTGAGTTTGGTCAAACAAAAAAAAAAAAGTGGGTTTTGACCATGGACTGTAAAAGATATGAACATAGTATCCGTGGCGTCACCCATAGGTTTCTGAAGAGCGAGAATGAAGTTACACGTAGGCGTGGTCAACCGTTACCAAATTGTTTGCATTTCATCGTGCCGACAGGGGGTTACCAAAAAGGGGCAAATAGGCAGAGCGTGAGCGGGGCTACAGATGCCTGCTAGCATTTTGGTTAGATAGGCTTTTCTTTGGGAAAAATGCTTAATAGTTAATTACCTGTGACTCGTTTGTGTTCTAACCGCTTGTGCTTGGTTGTACACTATATCAATAGTGTTTTAAAAACACTGTTGTAATACATTGAGCCACTGAACATTGTTTTTATAACGTTTTTCTACAGGAGGAAAAGGTGAATTCCAAATACTTCAAATATAGTCTGTGCTAGTAAATGCAAGGGTATTTATGAAATCCAGGCATAACACTGTATGACAACGTTTCAGATGACTGTTCTATAGCCTACAGCTAATCAACCTGTCAGATTCTGGATTGCATCACAGTTCTAATAAAAATTATAAATGATAATTTATCTTAAATAAAACAAATACATTTATAGATATGGTATATAACTATATAATTTAACTTAACTGGGAAATGGAGGTCACTTGAATGGTTTGTGAACACATTTAAGTTCACACAGCATGCTGTATTATCTGATAATTGTAGGATATTTTCGCAAAAGGCAATTGAATGTGTAAAGTCACCTAAAACAAAACAAAAATACGATGTACTTGCTGATTTACATATATGTACATATATGCCGAGTTTAATGGCTAATCAGCCGGAATCAACTGAGGAGACATGCCTGTCAAGACCTAGCTGTCTAGTGAGACCTAGCGGTCAAGTGACCATGCCCTTGATTATGCAGAATTAATATAACTTAATAACTAAACGGATGAGTTGTAAAAAAATGTCCCCCCTCACAGTTGTCATGAAGTGTAATATTGGCTAAATACAGCGAAGTCGTTTTTTGTACCAGACTGTAAACACCTTTTTTCAGCTGTAAAGTTTTAACATTTTTACATTGGGGCAATAGAAATGTGCTCTGTTTTGGAGCCAGGCCTAGCAGAATTTCGATGAATTGCAGTTTCACTTTTGTATTAGCTTCATGAGGGAGAGTGGGATGTTTTGACCAAACTGTTCAGAACTTCTAAGCAAAAAATATTTTTGATATCATGACCCATCCTAACCCTGAGGTCATTCTTCTTCTAACATGCAAATATTGGCTTTATAGGCAATAGATTTGCAAGGTTATAACCTCTTGATTTAATGTATTTGATTTTATGTTAAAAATGTAAGTCACAAGTCTACTATAGATCATTAAATTGCAATGTTCAGTAGTTTTCTGTAAAAAAATTATTAGTTGATTTAAAAAAAAAAAAAAAAAAAAAAAAGAGTAAATTTAGTTGCCTTAATATTTTTATGGAAATTATGAATTATATGCATAATGCATAGTCAATTTAACAGTTCCAAGTTACAACGTTTTAGCTTGTCACTTTTGAGGCCATCGGTTTAGTCATTATTATTAAAGCAACTAATCACTTTTTATAGTGTTTGAGTTTAAAACCTTATCCTCTAAAGTTCCCCATTGCTTAAAAATAGACACTTTTTCTGAACATGTGGTTCATTCTCATTACCCTCTGTATTGGTACCTCCAGATCAGAATAGATGTGTTTTGCCACATAACCGCAGCTTTACACATGATTGCAGTAATGCGTAATAATAATACGTTCTGGAAAAGGACGCAATCAATCCACACACAGTCCCAGAGGAGCATGGGTGTGGTAGTCAGTCAGGTGAAGTCTTTGTCCTTGAGTTGTTATTGGTGCCATTCCGATTAATGACTGATCTTCCCCCCCTGCGTGTCAAGACAGATGGGAGATCCGGCTTACTATTTCAGATTAGCTTCCAACCCTCTGTTTGCTCAGGACTGATTGAACGGAATTGGCCGGATCACAAGCTCCTATCTCTGAATATCTCAACGCGCCGCCTTTATTTGCTCAAAGCTAACAAGAAGACACCAAATGCGATGCCCCCTCCGGGATGATCCGATGACCTCAGAGAGAGCTTGACACAAATGGAGTCGATTTCTTAACCTGGAGCAGTTTGGTGTGAACCATTCAGGTTTAGTTATCCTCTTCCTTTCCCTATTTTACACCAAGTGGAATCAGCTTAAGTTACGACAAAAATAGTTCAATAATTTGAATTCAATAGCTGCTTTAAGAACTCTTAAAGCAACACTACACTTTTTGGGAAAATGGTCTCATTTTACAAACTTCCCAAGTGTTAAGCATCCAATGGATTTCGAGGTCTGGCAGGAGCACTTTTAGCTTAGCATATATCATTGAATCAGATTAGACCAGGGGTGCCCAAACTTGGTCCTGTAGGGCTGGTGTCCTGCATTGTTTAGTTCCAACTTCCTTCAACACACCTGCTTGGGAGTTTTGAGTATGCCTAGAAAGCTTGATTAGCTGGTTTAATTGGGGTTGGAACTAAAATATGCAAGGCTGCATCCGAAACCGCCTACTACTCCGTAGGTATTGTATTTGAAATTGTATTTAAATTTACTAGTCAGCCGTTACAAAAGTATGTTCTATACAGTATGAACATGAGCAGTATTAATGGAACTCGGATGTACTACATCTGCTATTTTGGCATCATCATGTGACCTACTCGCGTGAGTTACGTCGCTTTACTCCTATTCATGAATTCTCTCGCTGGGCATCATGGGATAGCGTAGCGTCCATACGATGTGCACTTCAGAATCTCGCCGGAAGTAGTAGGTCTTCCGGGTACTTCTCACATACTGTTTTTCAAATTCTATGAATTCGGACATGCTACTCGGCTCACATACTGGTTTAAGTGTACTATATAGTATGGAAGTGTGCGATTTCGGACGCAGCCCAAGACATCGGCCCTCCATTAGACCATTAGCATCTTGCTCTAAAATGACAAAAGACCAATTCCTATTTAAAGCTTGATCCTTCTGTAATTACGTTGTGTATAAAGGCTGGCGGGAAATAAAAAAGGTTTTATTTTCGAAGTCGATATAGTTAGGAACTATACTATTATTTTTGCATAATGGTCAAGGAATTTTGCCATACCATGGCTGCAACAGGCTCAATGATATTTTACAGCATCTGAAAATGAACTTGCCTCAATATAACCAACGTGACCACCTGCTTGCACAGGGAGCGTGCCTTGCAACCATGGAGGCATTTGTGAGAGACGAAAAACATATACTTTGGTCCTGATTATGAACGATATCTATTTGAACCAGAATACTCAAGTAAATTCAGTTCCATTTTCAAGTTCTGCAAACTATTAATGCACCTGCTACAGCCATGGTACAGCAGCAATTTTCCTTATACCGTAACCAAAGTTATTATGCCATTTTATTATTTATTTTTCATTGGTCTTATTACACTATGTAATAACTACAGAAGAGTCAAGCTTTAAAGGAACTCTTTGATTATTTTTTTTTGTGAAATGCTAATGGTCTAATCTGATTCCATGATCTATGCTAAGCTAAAAGTGCTCCATCAGACTGTAATATCGGCTGAATAAATTCAAAAATGGTCTCAAAGAAGTATTTAACTCTAGTCGAGCATATTTAAAAAAAAAAAAAAGAAAAAGAAAAAGTGTAGCCTTTTTGTCACATCACACATTAAAGCAACTATTTCATCATGGTGTTCTTAGTACAGTCCTCTGGACTTACTCCATCCCAGATATCAATCTTTTAGTGATCTATAAAAGATGAGTCGCTGTCTGTTCATCAGAGATTAGACTTGGATATAAACATTACAATCATGATTTTTCAATAGTAGTACAGCACACTGTGAACTTATTTTGGTACCATTTGTTGTTCGCATTTGGCATCTGATAGAGCATTTGGACCCAGAAACTGCGACGCGTGACGTTAAACCTACCAAGCAGATAGTTACCGCTGCCCGCCTCTTCCTAGCTTGGTGATAAACAGTTTCCATGTTTGGTCCGGCTTCCTCTGGGGAGATCTATGGTCTAGCCTGACATGATTCACACTGACTCAGGGTGACCTTGGAAAGTAGCCCACAGTCATGCTTGTGTACACACACACACACACACACACACACACACATACCAAACCCCTCACTAGATGCCCTAACACAATTTGTCCACCCTGAAAGGCCTGTAATCCATTTTTTCGCCTTTACAGCCAGCTTTTCGCTTGATTTGCAATCCTGTACAAAGATATCAAATTCAGAGTTTGATGTGTTGCTCTTTCTTGGCGTAATTCTGTCATGTTTAATGCGACATCATAAAACAGGGTTACAGTGCAGTTCTCAGTGTCCTCACATGTGGCTTCAGTGGTCAATTTATCTCCATAGCTGCTGAGGCCCTGACAGGCTTTAATAGTATGTGTGTCTGTGTGTGTGTGTGTGTGTGTGTGTGTGTGTGTGTGTGTAGACCTTGTTTCTTTGCCCTGTACATTGAATTTAAACCAGTTTGCTTTGTATATCTCTGCAGGTTAATGTCACAGTTGATTACATCAGAGCTGCCACCAATGCCATGGAAATGGGCGTCCCGGCTTTCCCAGAGCGCACCTGTGCTACCGTCACCATTGGAGGAATGTAAGTACACAAGCAGCTATCAAATTACTGTGCTCTTTGACTCATTCAGAACTTTCTTCTCCTACTTAGGGTTTGATTATATTGTCTAATAAAGAATTTCAGCAGCCACATCACAAAATTACTTTAATGATTTGGTGCTCAAACGTTTGATATATATATTGATGGGCTTGTAAGTGTGTGTCTGTGAATATAGTTAAACATTTGGTTGAATAACCCAAATTTTTGTTGCAACAAATGAAAACCTTTATAATTCTGACCAATTGCCATTCAAAAATGCACTTAATTGCTTCTTTTTTTTTTTAATTTAGTAATGAACAGTCATTTGTTGATGAAAACAAATACTGTATTAATAAACACAAGTAGTAAATCAAAGCCTTTTAATTCTGAAACTGTATTAATGTGCAAACATTACTTGAAAGAGATTTTCGTGATGAATACTCTCAGGATTTAGTATTGTAATGAATATGTTTATGGCAGTGCGGATGTATTTGGTCTTGTCTGTATAGGTCTGCTACGCTGCTGCTGCTGCTGCTTTGATTATTATGGCAAATACTGAGACCTGCCACCACCAATACATACAGATATGCCGTCTGAGAATATAACATGCTGCTGGAAACATAACATACATGTAACCCCCATAGCAGATCTAAACACAGGTGGAGCTGGGGTGAAGGAGGGCCTTCAAAAATGCTTCGCAGCTTAAACAGCATAGAATGACACAAAGCTTTTAAAAGGTGCAAGCTCATTGGCTGCCAAGGTTACATCAGCCAATCTCCTGCACAATGTAGATAAATGATGCAAGAGCAGATTAGGTGGCCTATCAGCCTACGTGCGCATTGTTTTGTGCCAAAAATGTCACTTTTATATGCTTACCATGCATTAAATTCATCAAAAGTGACATTTAAGTCATCTTTACTGAATTGAAAAAGCCGAATTTGTACATTTTCATTGTAAATAAATAGAAATGGTAAATTTCAATTGTTAAACTGAACCTCAATTCTGATGGCAATTTAACTCCTGGATAAATGTTTATTCAAATTATGAAGGTTTTAAGTCATTGATTCGTCAAAGGTCTTGCCCTCTATTGAGTCATAAACCACTGGATCTAGTCATTTGAACCAATTCAGTTCCATCCATTCATTAATTATTCAGATTGAATCTCACTAGGGCTGTGCGATTTAATTGCAATCATACCAAAATCGAGATTTGGACATGCGCGATTTCTGAATCGCTTTACAGCACGATTTTCCCGCGGTATGGTATTTGAACCAATCATAAACAGAACGCAAGAACAGGAGACTGAATAACCTGTGTATACAGGGGTGATGAATTCAGCACAGGAGGACTTGGTGCTAAAAAAGTCAACATCTGTGGTATGGGATTAAGTTACTTTGGATACAGGAAGGCTGATGTATGACAGAACCAGGTAATTTGTAACTCAGTCATATATTGCATCTAAAAGCGTGTGGATATCGTGAGTGTGTTGCTTACTCTAGCATTTTCAACACGCTGTGCGGTCACTCCTTTGTCGTTGCTCAGTGATCATCAACTGTTTTCTCCGAGGATGACAACCTAACAAATCATTGCTGCAGTTCCGATACAAGTTTTAGGTATGGAGAGAATTAAAAAGCACTTGGTATTCAGGTTTGTGCACTTCCCCTCATACTTGTGAAGCGCTTTGGGTGTATGGCCGTACACAAATGCGCCATATGAATACACATTACAAATACACATTACAGGTGTTTTGTGTTTGTCTGAATAATGGACTTGCGTGCACAAAAGACGCGATATGTGAACAGCCTATTTCACGGCAGTGTCACAAAGAGGTCTATGATCTATACATGACGACAAAATCTGTGAACACACATGCAACTACGTCTGATATTTGGTCAAGCAAAACATCGGAGCCTTACTTAAGTTTAACGGCACGCATGCTTACACACATACACAAACAGACATTTGTTTTGCCATAAGTCTGTTTAAGAGCCAATTTTCACAGCTTTACCGGGTGATTTTTTTTTTAGAGACACGTTACAGGTCTTTAATAAAGATCTAATTGTTTTCTTTTGAAATATGTTTCACATTGAAATATGATTCACACTGTAAACAAAGATTCAGTCTGTCTGTGACAAAATCAGGATAAAAATTGCAATAGTGGAAAATAGTGGTAGGTTTCTTTTGATCATATCGCACAGACCTAATTCTAACTGAATAATTACTTAAAATTTAGGTTTATTTGTTGTGCAGTTACACCTAAAAAAAAAATGCTAAAAAAAATGGGAAAAAAACTTAAAAAAAAATTATGTCATGAAAATAAAAAAACACAGAATGCTAAATGAAATCAAGATGTTCCCAGAGCCCATCGAACAATCTTCTCACTTTCACAATCAGGACATGCATATGCATTATTACCCTTTATGACTCCTCCATGAATTGAAATGATTCTTGTTCACCCATGTGATGTGGATGTGTGATCTCGCAGACTGTCCCTTGTTAGGCTAAGCGAGTCTGGGGTGGTATTGCGCCTCAGGCTGTGATTACCCAACCGTGCCCCAGTGCTTGGCATTAGAGCATTGTGGGTAACAGGTGGTCACATCGCCTGAGGGCTCGGCTGCTTTTGCCGCATCTCGACTCTTCGCTGATTCGGAATCAGCTCTTTCCAGGTTTTTTCCCCCATCGTGCCATAAATATTTCAGCAGGCAGAACTGATCGTAGATCCGTAAAAATTTATGACAGCACTGACAGTCTGTCTGCCTGATGCAATGGGTTTTTTTTTAGTGTTTGATTTTTGGGAGCATGGAGGGGAAGGTCTAACATAGAAAGTATGTTTATCATTGATCGCAATTTTTGTTTTGTTGCTGTTCGGTTTTCTGTTGGTTTGATTGCGGGACCTAAAAAGCCCCTGCTATTAACTTTTCACTTTATGTTTTTTGGTTTTGAGCCAGTGTTTTTCTGTAATCAAAGCCACATTGAGTGCTAGCACAAACTGTTTACCTTTCTCCCTATTACTCCAAAATAGGCACCTAAATAAAAAGCGTTGTTTGCTTTTTTCCATACATGTTTTTGGACTTTTGGTTTTAGTAACCAAAGCTTGACACAGAATGATTCTTTTGTGCGTTTGCTTTGCTCTGCAGTAGGGGAAGAGTGAGCTCCTTACCAAAGGCAATATCTGTGTTGAAAAATGGCAATGAGAAATGCATTTGCCGCTTTGTTTGCAGGGCACTGGTCTCGCTTGTAGTCATCAGTTATGGTTCTGTTCTGCAAATTAGGCCTTACTTAGTCTTACACAAAGTTAAAGAGGAAAAAATACCCCCAGTCTTTTCTTTCTTATCATGGTTGCATGTATTTGATCAAATATAAGTAATGTTCTGAAACCATATGGATTAAGTTTTATTTACATATTTAATTTTTTTATTTAATCATATGATGTTAAAATGGCTGCATAGAAATAATTATCAGTGATATTTGGATGATTTCTTTGTTAAATGTGTCTGTTTTGTATCTTATTTCCTATAATTATATTTAAACAATTACCTCAATCAGAATACTATAAATGTTTGCCAATAACACTAAGTAGCCTACAATCTCATGTAAATTGCTTTTTTAAAAAGGGAACATACATTTGAAAGGAATTATACATTTTAAAACTGTAATATTATGATGATTATTAATGTTTACTAATAAAATAATTAAATGTATTAGGATCAACACTTCATGATCTGATAACACAGTAAACATTTTTGCAAACAAATAGTTTATAAAACGGTGTGATTATGTATAGAGATATAAATGTTACTAATGGTTGACTAAACATGAACAAAAAGAAAATTCAAGAAAGGACACCACTTACAACACCAACCAAAACCAAAACATGGAGCACCACAAATCTCATGGGATGTTTTTTCACCTGTAGCAAATTTTTTTTTGCTCTAATTCAGAGATGCTCAAAGTACGGGGCACGGGCCAAAGTTGGCCCGTTATAACCTTTGATTTGGTCCACCATCCTATCTGAGAGTGAAAATGATGGAGAGGGTTGGGGCGAATGCCTTTAAAACAGATTGTCATTTCTAATTTGATGTAGCCTTTTTTAGTTTGTTTGTTGCTGAGCTACAAAAAAAAAATTAAACTGAAATGAAATGTTTCAATTAAATGTTGTACATAAATCTGATTTTTTTAAAATGTCAGTCATTCGACGCAAAGAGGACTATGCCTATGGACATCAGTGAGCAAATCAAGGCAAATACTAGTGTAACTAGTTATAAATGAGATGTTTTTGTTTTTACTGTAATAAGTTAATTATAAAAAATAAAAAATGCCACATTAGTTAGTATAAAGTAGTGTTTTCTAGTTAATTTAAAATATTATTAAATAAATTATGAAATTACCCATGAAAAAATATGTATTTCCCTTTAGCCCACTAGCCTCAATCAAGTTTGGTTTTTGGACCTTCATAAGAAAAAGTTTGGGCACCTCTGCTCAAATTGAATTATTTTAACTTGTGCCAAAGATATGATGTGAGGTGAATTCTGTGAGTTTGCAACAAACACGCTGTGCGTTCTTTTGTCATTCGTGCAGGAAATTTTATATTCACACAGTTGCATTGACTTATGTAATTATCACAGGGATACCTAATTTTTCCTTTGTTGTGAACTACATACTGTGAAAAATGGTTTACATTGTGCTTTATAAACATTTTTTTTAATAGCATTGTAATTCTGTATTATTTTTACAAGATTACAAGGAACATATTGAGTTTATCTTTTACATTTACTCATAATTGTGTGCTTTTTGTAAACAAACAAAAATGGTATTAATTAAAATACAATCTTACTGCACTCAATATTGTTTGCTATTTGTTAAAACTAATTTAAAATAAGCTGAAAACAATTCTAGATTTTTTTTTGGCACATCTTAATTGTTTTGTTTAATCCACTTACATTTGTAAAAACTAATAAATTAACTTAATTCCTTTGTTGTCTGAACATAAATCAATTGCAGTTTTGTACAGTGTGACCCCTGTATTCATTATATTTGTATATTATAGTCAGACTGTGGAAACAACTGATTCTGTTTTGCTCCGTCTGTAGAAACATCGCCGAGGCGCTTGTCAGCAAAGGTCTTGCCACAGTGATCAGATACCGCCAGGATGACGATCAAAGATCTTCTCATTACGACGAGCTCCTGGCAGCAGAGGCGAGGTAAGTCAAAACACTGCCATATTCCCGCACACCAAGGAAGAAGCAGACTGTGAAATGGAGCCATTTTGTTGTTCACAGTAAGTCAAAGCCTGTCTGGTTAGCTTTCATTTCATGGGGCCCCAATATCAGTCCCCAAGCTCATACCTCAAGCACCAGCACTAAAGCACGACTCTTTTATTCTTTGTCGACGAATATAATTATATAGATTTGCGGCGCACAGGTTTCAAGGGTGGTTTATTGCACAGAGTGAGATTTGGATCTCCTGACCGGCGATAGATGTGGCGACTCTCGAGAGAAAAGACTTCTTATCTGCCGCTCCTCCTTTTCCATTTCTATTCTTCACTTTCACATTCATACACGCACATCTCCTCCGTTTTCTTGTGCTCTGCCTTCACCGGGTTCTGCTTCCCTGTGGACCTAGCAGAGATTGGAGGTTTGCAGGCCTCAACTTTATTTTTACTTTTTACATTTATTTTTCTTTTTAACTGCAAACAAACCAAGCTTTTCCCTACATCTCTTTATTTACTGCTGTCGCATCCCACACTAATAGGCCCATTAGGAGAAAGTCATTGTTCTCTCAATCACCATCTATATTCATGACTGTGACATTCCTTTGCATATAGCTTTTCCAACAAAAAGCATCTCACCAAATAGTTCTTTGATATCTACACTGTAGGCATGTGGCTTAGGTAAGTGCAGAAAATATATAGGCAAAAGTTGTATATGTTTATTTTTAGGGGTGTGAACCTACACTGCTTCGTTTACAATTATCATGTCTTCGGTTCAATTCAATATCTCGGTGCATTGATGATGCTTCCCATACACAATTAGATTTTTTTTCTACACAACACATGAAATAAATTGTATTCAAATCTATAAATATATTTATATTTCCATATTATTTGTAATGCAATTTTGTTCTTTAATACAAGCGGTCAGATATATGAACTGTACCTTTAATTTGACCTACTCAAAGAAAACACAAATTTTGTTTGAATGTATCAAACAAAACTCAAATACATGCACAAAAGACAACATGAGTATTTATAGCAAATAAACTAATGTAAATATTATTCCGCTTGCTGCGATTGGCTGTAAAACTGTAAGCGCTGTTCACCGATGAGTGATGCGGGAGAAACAGTCACGATTACAGTCTATATGCGCTAGGGATGGGTCGATAGCTGATAGACATCATGATGCTGAGCTGGCATGGTGATCCTCCGCTCCCGCCCTCATCATAGCAGCTACCCACTTGCGAAAAATAAATGCTTAGTCCCCATTTACACTAATACGTCTTAGTTTTTAAATGGCATTTTAAAATGGCATTTTAAATCTAGCAATTCTGAACTGCTCTCTTCCACATTATACTGCTGAAAATGCACATCATATGACCACAGACACTCTGGCATGCGCTGCAGCATATGTGCACGTCTGAGCTCCAGACAGTCAACGTGGGCTTTGAGCACAAAACCCCAAAGAGCAGTGCACATCAGACAGTTTATCAAGGATGTACCGCTGGATCATGTCTCACTATAGTTGTTAAACGTGGCATTTAATTAATTTCGTCTATATCTAACGACTCTTCTGTCTTTTGAATCTATCAGGTAAAGTGTCATAGCGTCAGTAAACTGCTTCAATCTTTCACTTTTACGTTTGACCTTAATACTTTTAGTGAAAACCTCAGATACTATTGGTTGTGCACCTTTTTTTACCAACCAAGTTTGTCGTCGCCACTGATCACTGCCTATTAATGCAGAGTCCTGCGGAAAATGATTGACAGGTGGTAGTTTGTGTGTAACTTATCTTTATGTATGATTTGGTTATGGGTAAAACAAAGACCTATGTTAGATAGTTGAAACGGTAGGCTACAAATAATTAATTTGTTATGAATTAAATTATTAATTAATTCACCACTGCCTACGACGACGATGCCATCGTCCATCGCAATGCTTCACAACAGACATTGTACAATGCCAAAGTGGTCGACATCGCCCAACTCTAATATGTGCATAATGCGCGGTTATCACAGGCAATCCGTAATAGACGTGGTGGTGAAAATCCACAAAATTAGCTTAAACAGCTGAGAGGAGAGTAAAAGTTACCCCACGAACATGCCAGCAGGTCAATTATCCGAAGAGAGAGGCAGTGTGCTGTACCTTCTTCAGTCTCAGTGAAAGACTGTCCAGCAAACTTACAAGCAGTGAATTGTGCACAATTATCTGCTTTTTAAGTAGTTTGAGCGTTTTACTCCCCCTCGCCTCCTTCACCATAGTTATCTACTGTGACATATCGCGTAGGAGATGAATGACATCAGTACGTAATAACTGGTTATGACCTAATACTGAACTGATATTAAATTGTCCTCGTCTGCATCGTGGTGCATCGAAGAAACGATTCATTTGGACACCCCTATTCATTTAAGGATTAGCCCTAGAATGAAAAGCTCATTAATATGACCTAAAATAGTAATGTATATAGTAATACACCTGTACATACACTTGTCATTTTGTATATTGCATTCACTACTTTTTAACATATATTTATTATCTGTTTTTTAGTCCTCTGTAATTCTGTTGCACTGTAGAAGCTCTGTCACGAAAACAAATTCCTCGTATGTGTGAACATACCTGGCAATAAAGCAGAAAAACAAAAGAAAAACATTTGTGCTTCTGTTGCCAAAAATATTTGAACAAATTGAGTTGATTCCATGTTAAATGACAATCTTGTGGTGAAGGGGTTTATTTCAGCTAGAAGGAGTGGGTGAGCTGTATGCCTCCGGAGTAACTTAGTTCATTCCTGTTTTGTTGTGGATGAGATTTAGGATAAATTCCACTTCTATTCAGCAAAATGAGCTGACAGACATGTATTGGTATTGTATTTTGAAGCTTTAACGGAAATGAAAACACAGGTAGGAATTAATATCAAGCTCTACATAAACAAGTGAGTTTTATAATGCTTAATGACGTTACTTCACTAAATGAAAGCACAGTAAGAGCTAAGTGATATGACACGATGCATAAATGTGCATTGAACACTAATTCTGATGTGTTTGACTCATTACAAACAAATCAAATTTCACTATACTTGTTAAACTAACAACAGATAGTTAAACAGACCTTATGCCGCCTCATTAAATAAATCTGTATATCCCAAATTTTGTGACTATGGAACTATGGATTTGCATTAGAATGAGGAAGCAATTGCGTTTGAGGCTTACGTTACGTCATTTCCATGTTTTGAAGTTTTATTTTTCAGCTATGCCTAGGTATAACATAATCATATGGCACCCTTAAGTAAAATCATTAAAACTGCTTTGCCAGTATCTGCTATTTAGCAAAATTCCTTATTATTTCTGTTGCCAACTTTCGCTACTGCTCTCATGCATTCACACACACACACACACACACACACGCATCTCCTCCATTTTCTTGTCCTTCACTTTCTCCGGGTAATGCTTCCCCGTGGAGCCGGCGGAGATTGGCGGTTTGCAGGCCTCAAATTTATTTTTAGCCAATATTGCTGGTCGTTACCCTACATCCTCTGAGAAATAAACCTCAGGACGGGCTCCTTTCCTCTCTTTTTCACTGAACATGATTGGACACCAGGGAGGCTCCAGCCGCAGATGCATCTGCCTTAAAGAGGCCAAAGACGCGTCCCTCATACCTCCTGTATCTACTGTAATCTGCAGGCATCACAACTCAGCAAACCACTATTACACTGATCGAGCACTCAGACACACACAAAAGACACCGTATCCATTCCCATGTGTAATGCTGGGGTGCCGCTGCCCCATAAATGTGATTTGTTGGCTCTTTTGTGGCATGAAGGATGGATGGATGGATGAATGGGTGGGTTTGTTTAAGGGTTGGTTTCTCAGGCCTGGATAGAAAGGGTTTTATGTCTTTTTTTGGTGGACATTTGTGAAGGTTTCGATTGTAACTATGCTTTTGAATCATTGCAGGGCGATCAAGAATGGCAAAGGACTTCACAGCAAGAAAGAAGTGCCCATTCATAGAGTGGCGGACATTTCAGGGGTAAGCTGGTGTTGGGAATAACCAGTCCCAATTTTGATTTTATTAGTTTTTTATGTTCAAATTAATTTAGGTGTTTTAGATGTCAATTTTGCTTGCTTATGAAATATTGACTGATTAAAAGACTGATTAAAATCAATAACTCATCTTTTTAAGTATTCATTAAAACAACTCATTACAGTGAACTCATATTAAAATAACAGGTGTTTTAGTGTGACACTAAACTATTTGGTTAAGGTGAAAGCATTGAGGGGGAGGCACGGTGGCACAGTGGTTAACACTGTCACCTCAAAGCAAGAAGTTTGCTGTTTCGAGCCTCGGCTGGGTCAGTTGGCATTACTGAGTGAAGTTTGCATGGTCTCCCCATGTTCACGTGGGTTTCCTTCGGCTGCTTTGGTTTCTCCCACATTCGCTGTTTGAAACGTGCTGAATAAGTTGGCGGTTCATTCTGCTGTCGCAACCCTAGAATAATAAAGGGACTAAGCTGGAAAAAAATGAATGTATTGAAACATGCAGTTTGAAACATTTTAACTTTTCCCAGTACTGGGTTGCAGCTGGAAGGGCATACGCTGCATGAAACGTATGCTAGAATAGTTGGCTGTTCATTCCGATGTGGTGACCTCTGAAATACTAAGCCAAAGGGGAATGAATGAATAAATGAATGAATGATCATAAACTTGAAATGATAGGATTTATACCCATTCTTAGCCATTCATGCACTGGTATGATATGCATGCTGGTTCCACCTGTCTTGAATAAAGTTATTAAGAATAATAATACAAATAAAAATTATTGTTATTGTTTATTATTATAATATAAACAATAATATTTTGGCAAATATTTTGGCGCGTTTACTATTTTTGTTCTTTTAATATTTAGGAGAACTCCTTTGACAATATTTAATCTTAATAAAAGTCAAATAATACAAATACAAACAAATCTAAATATATATAAGGCAAAATATCAGACAAATATATGCAAGTTAGCCAAATTCTAATGTTATTAAATTAAATGTTAGTAAATTAGCAGTATTAGTAAATAATTTGACTTTTTTTTTTCTTTGTGCATGTTTTGTTGGGTTATTTGATTATATGAAATATTAATTCACTCAACTGTTTTGATATTGACCAATATGATTTGTATACAGCTTTTGGCTTTATTTTATTTATCACATTTTTTTGTTTATCTTCGCTTTAAATGTTGTCTAATTGGTCATTGTTTTCAACTACTAATAAGAGTGCATCATTTTAATACATTTTAAAATCATATTTAAATATTTAAAGATATGACGTAACAGTAAGGTTTCATTAGTTAATGTATTTACCAACTTAAACTAATTATAAACACAACTTGTACAGCATTTATTAGTCATAGTTCAACATTTACTTATGCATTAATAACATTTAACGTCATGCTTGTTAACAATAGTTAACGCACCGTGAGTTAACATTAACTAATAATGAACCATTTATGTTAACTAACGTTCACTAACATGAACACATACTGTAAAAAATGTTGTTCATTGTTTGGTTGTGTTAGTAAATCCATTAACGTTATAGAATACAAATATTGTAAAGTGTTACCATATATGACATGTATTTCAATGTTTAATTCAATATTAAAATCATTCCACACACTCAAATCAAATATCAGGAAAATACTACAATAAATAACTAAATAAATCTGACTATTTGACAGTGCATGACCCATGACAGTGTTTTTTAAATTATAAACGGCTTTGCCAATATCTTTTATATCCCAGAATCCTCTCCCCGAATCCTTGATGTTAAAGCTTGGCCCTATGACAGCTGATTTATTGCTGCATTACGGCTCTGCCCAGTAAATTAATGAACGCCCCTCTAAAAATAGGCTTTCCACCCATAAAGTCATCACGCTTGTAGCTCTGAAGTTGTTTTTAGGCGAATCCCGTTTGTGCGCCTCAACACAAATGAAGATTACATTTTACTTTGCTTGTAAAATGTCATTTTGCTGCTTGACAGGCCTGTGAAGCGACTGATGTTTAACCGCCGCTGACTTCGTGTTCACCTCCTTTTCATTCTCTCATCTCTGAGTTTATGAATTAGCTTCTCCGCTTTTTAATGAAGTCTATGGCAGATGTCTACCAACTTTTTTTTTTTTTTTCCCATGGATGTTATTTATACCCGGGTTTGTGTAGGTGGCGTTTAGAGTGAAAGAAAAAGAGCCGTGTCACTCTCAAACGCTAACATTCTCATTTCTCATCCAGAAACAAGATTTCCTCGTTATATGACTGACAGTCAGAGTAATGTCATTTGGATTGGGACTGTGTCGTTGCTCTGAGAGGACCATTTATCTTTAGATGCGTTTGTTTTTTTTTTCTTCCATCTTCTTTCTTTTGGTTTTTCTTGTTCTTTACGGCTATATTTCCAGCTCCAGTGGGCGGCCCTGGTGTTCTGAGTCACAGGAAGCAGCGATATTTAAAGTGAAATGTGAAGTGTCTCTGTTACACACCGAAACCTCAGCTGTCAAGCCACGAGATGGGCAATCTCACTTCTAAAAGTACAGCCTTGGCCAGAACACTCTTGAAATAGAGCTGCCCTTCTCACAATGATGGCTCACGCTATCGCTAACTCTGTTATCCTCCTCTCGGCCTGTCCTTTTCCAGTCCACGACTGAATTACAAGTGAGACGTATCTAAATGAATGTAAAGAAACCTAGCCGAGTCAGGACATTTGAAGAATTTCAATTTCTCCCCTCAAAAGAGAAAGGGATTGGCCTTGTGTGGGCAAAATTGGTGCCTGGAGGCAATGCAAATATGACCGTCGAGTGAACTCGCTTTGGTGTAAACAAAGGTGAACAACAAACAAGCGTAAATGGGGGAAATGTAAATGCTTGAAGAAAACAAAAATCGATGGCAATCATGTCTACATGTTGTTAAAAAATTCAAGGGATAGTTCACTCAAAAATGAATGCCATTTTCACATTCTTCACTTGTGCAAAACCTATTTGAGTTTCTTTCTTATGTTGAACACCAAAGAAGATATTTAGAAAAATGCTGGTGTCCTATATAGAGTTTTTTCTTTCCTACTATGGAGGTCAGTTGGTGCCAGCATTCTTTATACAAATGAATGAGGTAATTTTTGGGTGAACTGTCCCTTTAAAATGTGATTAAAAGCTCCTATTTGAACAACCAGAAAGTTGTTTAAACTTGAAACATAAGTTTAAATGTGTGAAACAAAACTCACTCTCTAAGGAGAAATAAATGAACAAACAAGTGTAAATGTCAAACAAAAGTTTTGAAGTGTGAAACAAACCGAAGTGGAAGATGTGTGAAATAAACAAGTGTAAATGTGTGAAACAAAAGCTTAAATGAGTGATCATTGTTAACACAGAGCCAATGCAACAATCAAGTACATGTAAAAAGTTTTAAGCAAAAAAGCAAAATACGTAGAAAAATAGACGTGCATGCTGACCTTTTTCTTTTTTATATGAGCTAAAAAATGTGTGTAAATATATAAAACCAAGCAGTATTTATTTTCATATTAATTAAATTAAATTCCTACTATGGAGGATGATTGGTGCCAGCAACCAGCATTCTTAACAATATGTTCGTTATACAAATTAATGAGGTAATTTTCTTTTTTTTTTTAAATGTGTGAATCGGACTAAAGATGTGTAAAACGCAAAACTGAACAGGAACGTTTAAACTTAAAACGCAAGTTTAAATGTGTGAAACAAAACTCAAACTCTAAAATAAGACAAACAAGCAAGTGTAAATGTTAAACAAAAGTTTAAAAGTGTGATGCAAACCGAAGTGAAGATGTGTGAAATAAACAAGTGTAAATGTGTGAAACAAAAGCCTAAATGAGTGATCATTGTTAACACAGAGCCAATGCAACAATCAAGTACATGTAAAAGTTTCAAGCAAAAAAGTGAAATTTGTACAAAAAATAGACGTGTGTGCTGACTTTTTTCTTTTTTGTATGAATTGAAAAATGTGTGTAAATGTATAAAACCAAGCAGTATTTATTTTCATATTAATTCAAATAAATTCCAACAAGAATGTTTAAACTTAAAACAATAAACAAGCAAGTGTAGATGTCAAACAAAAGTTTAAAAGTGGAAAACAAATCGAAGTGAAAATGTGATTAACAAGTATAAATATGTGAAACTAAAGCATGAATGAGTGAAACTAGTGTTAAAAAATAAACGTACATGCTAAAGAAACGAAACAAAAAATAGGCGTGTAAATGTAGTGTTTATTTGAAAATGTATTAAATGACTGTTTTCTCTCTTCTGTTGACAGGAGACACAGAAGGCGAAACAGTTTTTCCCATTCCTGCAGAGAGCGGGCCGCTCTGAGGCTGTGGTGGAGTACGTGTTCAGTGGCTCCAGACTCAAGCTCTACATGCCCAAAGAGACGTGTCTCATCACCTTCTTGCTCGCTGGTAAGTGTCAGCCGGCCTCGGCCTGTCAACTATACCTCCATCTGTGACCACATAACCACCACAATGTGGCAGCTGACCGCTGTTGCACCACCGCTCTAATGCTTTTTGTTCACTTCAAAAAACAGTTTGTCTAGAAAATGAAAATCCAGTCATGTTTTCATCCGTATGCTGTTGTGTTTTTTCTTTGGTTGAACAATAGAGAAGTTTAAGCTGCTCTCGTCATTTATTGAAAATGAGCAGCTCTGAAAAGCACAATAAAAGTCCTCACTATATTCTATATCAGTTGCAATATGAATAAAATTCTCTTCACAATTCCTGCGATAAGGATGGAACCTTCAGTATGGAGTTTGCTTCTACAATCAGGAACTGGAACATTTGGCTTTACAGTATGGCTTAAAAAAGTAAGTGTACGGCAGAACCATATGTGTGATGAGGTGTTATGAAAAGGAGCGAAATAAATCATGATTATGCAACACTGATAAAACGAGTGATTGCTCCATATTTAACATTTCTGTACAAAGAGGTCATGTTTCCATCTTCTAGTGATATTCTCAGATCAGTGTTCATCAAGCTTGAACTTTGGAACGCAGTGTCTCGTTTCAACCTTCAGTCAACCTGTTTCCTGTTTAACACATTTGTTTGAATATAAATAGTCTTTGGGGTGAAAATGAGTGCGACAGTGCCTTGACTCTTCCTCAATTCCCTTCATAACATCATTAAAGTATTTGAAAAAAAATCTCTTTTTTGTTTTTGGAACTAAAAGTATATGGCTTTGTAGCCACCAGGAAAGAAGCAGAGAATTGATAAATATTCAATCATTTTAATAAGGAAAGTAAAAGCCCCCTCGCGCATGGCTGCCATCTAAATAGAAATTAAAACCAAACAAAACATATTCAAGGCCTGATCCTCTCTCATTTTCCATCGTCATATCTCCCTTTTATGTTCCCAAAGCTCTTCCATGTTCCTCCTCCAAGTTACTCCACAGTAGAGGTCTGCATGTGACTGATTTTTTTAGTCCCACTTCCGGTTTTATTCTGCACCGGACCGCTCCTGATGTATGTTCAACCTTTATTCACCCACTGCCCTCTTAGAAACATTTTCTACCCGACCGTTCCTGCTAAATTTAGATCTGCTTTCCAAATTCTCTTGTTTAAATCGGGTACTACCAAAAGAGAGAGATTAAACTGTAGGTTGTGCAAGGATTGTAGGCTAAATGTTAGTTTTGTTTGCTTCTTTGTTATGAGACATGAGTGCCGCCTTAAACCTGAGGTTACAGTCTTTTTACTGATAAAGGGTAAAACTTTGAGGTATTATCACATTACGCAAAGGGTAATTTTTTTCCATGTGTGTCTTTGACGCATGAAAAAGACTCCCATACATCAGACTGGCCTGATGTAGGTTTCCTAACAGTAAACTGACCATTTTCTAACACAAGCTGAAGGGACAGCACATCTCCACTTTGCTCTCCCATGTTGGTAAAGCCCGCTCTCAGGACTGTTATGCAGATGATTCGCACATAGACTGCAGAAAAAAGCATGTGTAGACAGCACTGCTCCATGCGTTCAGCATGTCTAGCTGTACCAGTGCTCAATAAAAATGAGGAAATCACAGATGTGCTGTTCTGAAATAACTAGGGGTTGAACGACTTTAGATATTTGGAAGTCAACTTTTATGTTCTCGAAGTCGAATCGGTGTCGACTAGTTGCTGGTGATGTCATCAAACATGTCACAATTAGCGATTTATTTGCAGAAATATATACACATGCTGTTTGACAGCACATAACACGTTGCAAAAACAATGCAACATTACCAATGGCTAATTTTAGTGCAAAACAAATGCACTGTCAACACTTTCATTTTGATAGTAATACAACATTAGCACCAGGCTAATTTTACTGCTAAACAAATGCAGACAACACTTTGATTACTGCAGGTTCTAATTAGAATGTAACGATAGCAGATATTTTAGTGCAGAAATGATGCATACGTCCTTAGCACAGATTCATGTGAAGTTATTCAAAACGTCAAGGGCTACACTATAACGTTAAGCCACATTACACTGTCAGAGACTTGCTCGGACACATGGTTTACTGCTATGATGGTGGGTGCTAGAAAGCGGTTCAAAATCCTGCTCAAGTCGGGTCTCCTCGCTGCACTTCTACACCTTGTTCCCCAGGGATGATGTTTACACATGCTGTGAAGTTTGTCACTCCCCCGCGGCTGCCCGCTTCACGGTTTCTGCGCGCTTAGCAGTTAATTCACAATTTGAGCGCATCTGCGCTTAGCAACAGCCAATCACAATACTTTGCCAGGGTTGCGTAAACGTGATTGGCTAGCATCTGCTCTAGGGTATTTGCATGGAACAATCTAACTGGCATGTGTTTGACGATTTAAAGTTCACGTAAATCTTTGACACTGACGTAAGAAAAATAGCAATTTATAAATTACTTTAAATAATCGGAGGGCAGCTTCATTCAGTGAACCACCTTAGTGTGTAAAGCTGCCATGTAGTTCGGGTGAAAAAACACGTGATCTGTGCAGCATGACTAGTCGACTAGTTGGTGCATCTCCTAGAAATTGTCGGGACTTGGGAACGCTATATTGCTTGACCACCTGCTCTGCTAACCAGAGTTACAGACTGCTATTTTGTTTTATTCAGAAATTTATTCCAGCGTGCAGGAAATCTGGTTGGGTCCTGTGGCTCCCACGATACAGCCGCGGGAATGCAGACCTTTACTCTGCAGCAACTATGTGTGGTTTATTTCACCGAATTAGGAAGGAATCATACTTTATTGTTCAATAGAGGAACAAATGCTTTGTCCATTTTTTTTTTTAATACTCAGCCACTATGGTCGTTGAATGAACTTTTGTGATGCATATGTAGAGCTTATACACGTGGGCGCCCTCTAGCTTCCTGTATGAATGATACATGTGCCCCACAACACCCATTTAGTATAAAAAAAGAGATAACACTTCTCTCTAAAGATAAAAGACTTTTTTTTGTCTCTCAGTGGACACGAAAGGTAACATCTCTGATCTCGTTATCAGAATAAATAACAGAAAATATTGTGTCCATACCATGCTATCTTTATTTTGAACTCATTGAATGGCTGAAAAATTACCAGTCAACAAAATGTTAAAATCCTTCATTTTGCCTACAAAAAAACGAAACGAACAGCACAGACATTTTCGGGTTTTGAAAGACAAGGCGTTAAGTAAATGACAGACTTATTGTTTTGTGAACCATTTATCTTTAGTAATCCATAAACACATCAAGTGTGTCCTCGCGTTTCCCTGCCTAAGGCTTGATGGTGAGATGCTTTTTGTAGCAGGCATTTCTGTCTCCTCAGGATGCTCTGCTTGTGGTGTTTTGAGATTGAATAGCTTCTGTCCTCCTTTTCTGATCTGCGGAGGCCGGTGGTTTCTGGCAGGTCTGGAAAGCTAGTCTTTGTGCAGGCGTTTTGTCTATGCCTTTGACCTCCCAAAGGCAAGACGGGGATCTGAAGAGCTCAATCTGATGCAAGGTTAAGTGTCACGCTCGCTGGCTGTGAGGTCTTACTACACAGCATCTGTTCTTCCCCTTGAGTTTCTGTGTGTTGGGCATATATGTGCACATGTGGAATGTAAAGGAAGCACTGCTGCACGTCAGAGGTGGTGCTGGACCATCTGCGACTTTTCACCTTTTACCAGAGCTCTACATGTAGCCAAGTGCCATTCTCACTAGCAAATTTGAGCACCTTTAGATTTTGCATTTATTTGTAGCTTATTAGTTTTATATATATATTAGTTAAATAACAAAAAATGCTAATTTCATTGTACACAGTTTATTTGCATAAGTTTTAAAAGGTGGTGTCACATGAGCATGATGTAGACGGGATAAAACCAACCAGATGTTTTGCCTTCAGAGTATCTGAGAGACTGGATGAAAATCCTTATTCATTTGATCAACAGATTTTGGTTTGTTATGTTGAGTCAATTAAATATGCCATTTAGTGAATTCAAATATTAAAGAGACTTCAGAAACTCATTTAAATTGGTAAAGGAAGAAGCAGGCGTCACATTTTCAACATGGTTTTGGAAGCAATATGCGAATAGCCCCTTACAGATTTAACCTGGGAGATACAGTACAAGCACTGATCTATAATAGAAAAGTGATCGCAACTTATAACATACAATTAAACACATTTAGCAAACTACACAAAACGAAGCAACCGTTTAAGTTACACTTGCATGTTATGATCCGGAGGAAGAAGAAACTGATCCCTATGAACTGTAACAGTTACTGACAAAGTGCCTCTCAAAGTCTGACAGAAAAATGATAGGAACAAACTCAGCACTAGGTTGGCTATACTGTGTTGTGAAAATGAACTTTAACCCTTTATTCTGCGCAGCCGTGGCTCTATCTGTCAGTGATTTCCGTTTCATGATCAGTCCCGTGATCTCCCGCGCTCTGCTAGTGTCTAAAGGGAAATGGGTGTTCACGTTTTACCAGAACCGGCTCTTCATATTTGGTGACATACCGTATTGACGTCAATGCTTTCAAGCAAAAGATCCAAACCCAAAATGATTCATTTATTCGACTCTGCATCGACTATTTCGTTAAAGAATCAATAGTTGTAGTCATGGTGCTCTTTCGGATTTAAACCTCAGCTGGTTGTTTTCATTCACTTAGTCCTGTGTATCACACTGCATGAAAACTCTTTTTCAAAAATCCATAATAGGGGCTCTGAACAAACATTGAACAGTTCTGTTTTTTAATATCTAACATTAAAGTGTAGGTGTAAAAAAATATAATCTATTATAGTTCAAATTCAATTAAAGTTTATTTGTGTAGTGCTTTTTACAATAATTGTTTCAAAGGAACTTTACAAAAGGTGCACATTGTCGCATTGCATTCAAATAAAATTAAAGTTACAATCAAATACAAGTTATTATATAAAGACATAGTTAACCTACAGTTTTATTGCATATAGGTTATGTTGATGTGTACAGCACATGTTAAATGAAGTGTATCAAGTGTTGTCCTGGAAGTACTTGATGGTTGGAATCATCTTTTCATCTCTTTGTTTGAGTTGTCCTCGACAGTTGGCATTATCTCTTCGTATATGTTATCCTTGAAGTCCGTGATGGTTGGCATCATCTCTTCACAGGTCTTGGATCACATCAATGGTGCTGCACTACCTCTAAAGGCTTCGGGATGAGAATCCCTAGGTGGAAATAGAGAAAAGGAAATAAACTGGCATATCTAGTAGGGCTGCACAATATATCGTTTCAGCATCAATATCGCAAAGTACACATCCGCAATAGTCACATTGCATAGATATGCAATATGCATGTTATTTTTATATTTACATACAAAACCATAAAGCGTGCACTGTAATTGTTTTATTGCATTAATCTATGCTAGTATGTTTCTTACATTTTATGCATGATTCACTGCCCTGTAGAATCATCCCAATAAATCAAAACTAACGCATTCGTTAACACTTTAGAAACCATTTCTCATTATTGCTTAGTAGTACGAATGTTATTGAGATATTGGCTGCTTATTAGTACTTATAAAGTACATAATCTGCAGGATCTTATTCTACGTCCATAACCCCAATGCCTAAACTACCTTAATATCTATTAAGGAGCAAATTATGAGTTTATTAAAGCAAATATCAAAGCAAAGTCAAAGGTAATGGTTTGCTAATAGCGAGAATTTACACATTAAAATAAAGTGAGACTATAAATCATTTGCAAATAGTGCTATTCAATCATTTGGCGAAATTTAGATGCAGTACATCGCGATATATATCGCAGAAAGATAAAATACTGCACTGTGCTCGTGCAGCCCTATTATCTAGCCTCAGTGATTGATTTTATTAACTATTTTGAAGAATTACCAGCTTATCGAAAAACAATCATAATTGGTAACTGTTAAATGGTTTATCAGATTAACCTGTTAGCTTAGTAAAGACTATTTGACAATATCTCTATTGGATACATTTAAATTAAAAATATGTTGGGCCTCATACACTAATAACAGCTTTTTTTACTAAATCTTTACAACAACAACAACAACAACAACAAAAGCATATTTCCGAACACATTTTTCCACAAATTTAATTTGTATTTAGCCTTGTTTTAATGTTAAGGAATTTTAAGTAATTTAAATGTGCACAGGTTTAGTATTTTGCACCTAAAAATGAAAAATAATTCCCACAAGTCTTCATATGTGTAATTAGTAAATGACGCTGGTTGTTATTTGTATTCAAGTGTTCCCACATGATCATTTTCCATATTGCACTATTATCTCCTTAGCTTAACCCCTAAATCCCTGATCTACATGGTAAAAACTAATTTAACGTCTCTAATTGGGTTAGGCTTAGGGTTAACTTTGACCCACAAAGTACAGAAATATTTTTGACACGCATGGGCACATCGCAAGGGTCTGTACATGAACATTCAGGCTTCATTAGACTACATAAAGAGATTGTCGCTTTCTTGCTGTCGCTCAATTTCTTCCTTGACGGACAGCAGTGTCCTCCCAAACCCGACCTCGTCCTTCCTTCCACATTGCTCGGAAGAAGCTGCCACTGACTGATTCCTGTTATTTCTAAAAAGTTTATTTCTGTCCTCTCACCATCCGGTCTAATTATTCTCTCTGAAAACAGAAACGAGAGACGCCCATCTATTTCTGCATCCCTCTATCCTTCCATTATTTGTCTCAACTTTCCCCAGCGGAAAACAAACACCCTCCGCCCCCACCGTGCTTAATTGTGCATATCATCATTGGCGATATTTCAATTAATTTGGTCATTTGCTCCTGAGAGAGTGTCTTTTGTGTTTTCTTTCCTCCATTTGTTCCTTTTTGTAATTATTTTTTTTCTGGCTTCCTCCTTATGAGGGATTTCAAACAAAACCTTCATGGCTTTGTGTATTTTCTAAAATTATCCTTTTTGTTTAATTCATTTCTTGCATTTGCCTCATTGCTTTTTCTTGATTATGTGATTTGGTAATGTAGGCTGCGAGATTTGGTGTAGAAGTGGCTTTAAAAGCCATTCAGGTTTTTGGTTCCTATTGGAAATGTTCCTCTTTCACAATCGCAGGTACTTGGGGCTGGTCTCCTGGCACTGCTCTTTCTGATGTTTCAGGTTTGTAGCAATAGAGTGTCTGTGAAAGCCATTTTGGTGTCAGAAAGAGGAAAAAACTGACAGCAGCACCAGGGGCTGTGAAATGAGCTCGGCGCAAATGAAAACGATTCAGCAGTTCAAGAAGTTGAGTTACGGCACAAGGGGCAGAACACCATAAACTCACCAGTGCAGATTGTGTTTGTTTACCTGCAAGCTGTTTTTATGATTTTATGGTTGATTAATTAGGTCTTGTAATTGTGTGGGTCAACAGGGTCAAGGTTTAGCTTTTATAGTCTAGGTTTATTTCTCTTTTTTTGCACTTTTAAACTTTGCGACCTTTAGAAAAGAATATCTGTTAAATCTCTTTTGCCTTTTTACAAATTTTGGTTTTCTTACTATATTCACTGATGTTGTGTATATTCAAGGTGAAATTATTAGCGTTCTGTATTTTGTTATATTCTGTTCTGTATCTGTATTTTCCCAATATTAACCGAGTGATGTTTAATTCTCCATTACATTTCATTTTAATTTCTAATTACTCATTTCTTTTGTCTTTGGCGTGATGACTGTACATAATATTTTTACTAGTTATTTGCTAGATATTAGTATAGTGGTCCCTCCTTATTTGCGGGAGTTAGAATAAAATAGAATTGTGATTGGACCTTAGTCAGATAACATTTCTATGTTTCTTCTTGAGGCCAACTGTAAAAAAAAAATTAATAAAATGGTTATGATAAACCGCTGTTTGTTTACCTTCAAACTCGTCTCGCGATATTTCCAGCAATTTTTCGTCTGTATTTTTTTGCCAAATTACCGGTAATGTTACAACAACTTCTCTTTTCGGAAAAGTCCGGAAAGGTCCATGTGTGAAAGGGCCTAATGTTAAAGGGCCATGAAACCCCCGTTTCAGCAGGGTGTTTTCACACCTCTAGAACTGAAAAAAGTCAGGAAAGTGGGCATGTCCAGCTCTGGGAGTGTGGGAGTGTCGGTGGAGGGAAAGAGGGAAGGAGTTGCAAAGGTAGTTTCCATTTGGGCACGCACTGGCAAAATAAACACACAAGCGCAGGGGAGAAAGACAGTGACTGTGTTTACATGGACATCAGTAATTTAATTATTTGGCAAATTATTAATTTGTTGACTTTTACTGCAGTTTGGCACTTTCACTTTCATTCAGGGATATTTCTGTGAGAGGAACTGCTGGAGAGTGGAGTTTTAATAAAATGTTTGATACCGCTTGGCGTAAAAAAAAAATCCTCTGCATTTCTCGGTAACTTAGATGCACTCAGTAGGTAGCGTCAGAAAGCCATGTGTGTATAGACTATCCTGTCACAAAATGTGGCGAAAATCCTACAATATTAGCTTGACTGTAGTGTTTACATTCGGAAACAGGACAATTAAACTAGAGCCGTGTCTTTTTTAGAAGGAGATGAGCGGCAAATCCAGATTTCATCATTTCCAGATGCGAAAAGCTCTCAGGTAAAAAATGTTCCTTACAAACGCATTTCTGTCGCATGCACTGTAATCCACACGTGAGTCCAGCTGAGCTCTCATAGTGGGGAAATGAAAAAAAACCTTCGTTGCAGCACAATAATAAACGCAGCACATTAATAAATGCAACACTGACCACCCATGTCTCCAAATTCTCCTTCTTTCACTTGTTTTGGCAACACAACGTGGCGTCTCTCTGTTGTCTGAAAACTGTAACAGGTAAACAGTCTTCAAAGCTATCATGCATATTAATGAAGTTACACTGCATACACATAGAGCACTCTGACTGGTTTGAACCAAGTCTTTCTCATGAATTTACGCTGCACACTCACGAGACGTCACAATGTACTCACAGGTACAGACATCCACTCTCCACGCTGAACTACACGCAAGTATCTAATCTCCTTGATGCAGCTTCAAAAATTTGTTTGAAATCGGAAGAACGAATTTGCTCAAAACAACGCAAAAACAACCAATTTTCATAGTGATATAGGTGTTCTAATAGTGTTTACAGCAGCGTGGGACACATATATGACACATATATGTGTTTTGGTGTTTCGTGATCCCTTTAACACTTAATTGAAAATGACACTCAACCGATTACTTAAATTTGAATTGCGTTTCTTAGACTTGGTATACATGCACATTTTAGCAACAAAAGGAACAACATTAAAAGGTAAAAGGTACAATATATGCAGTTTTATTTAACAATTCTTTAACAATTAAATTGTTTTATCTTACTATTCATTGGGATTAATTTTTGAAAAGCTGAGGAACTGAATTGCCATGAGCGTTAATGGATATCCTTCTGTTTAATTTACAGTAATTGTCTCTTAAAAAAAAAAGATATTTAAATGAGAACCTACAGTACAGCTGCCTTTTATATATATCTAATTAAAGTGCGCACAAAGGGATATCTTTCCCAACATCTCGTTATTAAATTGGTCGTGGGTTTGTGTGTGTGTGAATGCGTGTCCATACAGACAGACAGTTCCTCTACATGATTGTTGCATGAATGAGCTCAGTACTAAATTAGACCACAGAACGCAGCCGTCCAATCAGCAGGGACCCTCTGCCTTCAGTGGTTGAAAGGTCAGACAATGCCAAAGCCCAGCCGAAGAGAAGCAGAGAGAGACAGGCGTGCTTTCTGTCACTCAACCCTCCATTACAGCACACACTTCCCTATTAGTGTTGCTATGGCGAAAGCCTCTCCACCCACAGGCGCGCCGGCAAAGGTTACCGTATTAAAAGGGCAGAAATGCTTCATTGCTCGCTTTCTTATTTTTCTTCCGCTCCCTTTCCAATTTAAATGCAGCCTTTCCTGCAGGACCAATGATATCATTGCAGCTTACTGTATTGTGACAGTTCAACAGATGTCGAAGCAAGCCTGACATGTTGGTGCAACGTCATGTGAAAAATAACAACTGGGCTTGAATTTTTAATGTACACTCACAGGACACTTTATTAGGTACACATTGGTAGTTGGCAGGTTGGACCCACTTCTGCATAGTTCATCCAAATATGACAATTTTGTCATCTACTCACCCTAGAACTTGCTCCAAACCTGTTTTATTGTTTATGCTCTATTTAACACAAAGATAGGAATTGGATAGGAAGGATGCTGGAAACGTGCAACCATTCACTTCCATAATGGTTGTTTTTCCAACTATATATCAGTGGTTATGGTTTCCAAAGTTTTTCAAAATATTGAGCTCTATTTTAAAGATCTAGGCGCAAAGTCTAAGCACATGAAAGCATTAAAGGTGTGTCGGAATCCACTTTTGCTATTTTTTAAGGACAGAAAAATAAATTTTGCACCCCAGCGCATGGTCTAACAGGATTGTGCTAATTCTTTTAAAGAGTTATGGGTATGTTTTGAGCATAACATGCATTAAACCAATCAGAGTCTCATCTCACATTTCTTTAAAAGTCAGTTGCGTCACGCCATGGCGCATTTGCTATTTACATGGTGGACTTTGTAAGTGGAAAAACTGAATACTTCACTAGCGAGAAAACAGTTAAACAAACCATTAGAACGAGCCTCCTCCATTCGGCTTCTTTACTTTCTCTTTACTCCTTAAGGCTGATTAATACTTCTGCGTCAAACGCACGCGTAGGCTACAGTGCAGCCTAAGTGTGGACGCATAGCTCCTCACCGTGGCCGTCGGTGACGTTGACGCGCACTTCTCAAAAAATGTAAAACGTACGCATAGCGCAAGCTCTGTGATTGGTTGGCTTGGTATCGCTGACGAGTGTGAGCGGAGGTAAGAGCCGATGCAGCAAGTGTTCACAAGTGTGGAGTCCCGTGAAGGAGCTCTGGATGGAGACTGTTGTTTTGTGTTTACCTTATGATTAAAGTTGTTGCACGTCCGCCGGTTCCTGCCTCAAAATGAGTGAATTTGAGCCACTTGTACATTAAGGAAGTGTTCAGCAAAAACAGAACACCAGCGAAGAAACTCGACACAGAGAAACAAACACCTACTGCCAGCTAGCATTTCGGAAGTGTTATTGCAGAGAAACAGAAACAGTGCGCACAAGTATAAATGCACGGCTACGACCGAGGCTTGTGCCGTGGGTTGCGCCGATCACTTGACGCAGAAGTATAAACCAGGCTTTACTCTTTTACTTTTATGGATAAGGAAACGTGTTGTACGCACTCCACTGAAGACATCCATTAGCCTACATATTTAATTTTGAGCGCAAAGACTTTTTCTAAATTCAGTTCTATTTTCCAGCAAACGAATAAATGAGCAATAATAACAAGGTGTGGTCAAAAACTGAGTTCTATCCAATAACACGTCCTGTTCTTATGGCCCATATGGTGATGCATACATCTTCAAAACCCGACAGGTGGACAAATCTAAACTTGTTTTTATAAATATAAATATACAAATAATAAGTAATACTGCTAATAATAATAACATTATACAAATGCAAATTGTTATAAATAAACTGAAAAAAGCTTCTCGACATGAAGAAGGCATGGAAGTAGTGGATTTTATATTTATGTAGAAAATAATACGTTTTGTAACATTTTTATCCTTTAATTTTTTCATATGTAAAGATATGTGTGTATTGCTGTACATCCTGTGTATATTTAGCATTGTGTACGCGTTTTGGATCTGCATGAGGACATAACAAACGTGCTCTGCGCTGGACTTTAATCCAGCTTTCAGTTGGTCAGTGGCACAGTCTATTTCAGTTTCCCAATGCGCCAACAATTCGCTTTAACACACCTCCTTTTTTGAGCGAAACATCCATGAGTCCACAAAGTGGCACAAATGGATTTGGTATTTAAACTACCTGGAGCAAAATGTGAATATTAAGGTTGCGTTTGTCTAAAGAAAATACCAGCAATTTGCATCACACACTTCTTGCACCTTATTGCGCCAGGTGTATTATAGGGCCCATTGTGTTCAACAGGGGAAAAAAAAGAAGCTCAAACTGCTTTTGAACAAGTCAAGGGTAAGTAAATGTTGGTGTAATTTTTGTTTTGGTTGAATTATTCCTTTAAAAAGTGTCTTTATTTTGTCATTGATTCAACAATGTGCTGGAAGCATTTCTCTGAGATTTGACATGGTATCATTGGAGGTTTGTCTACTGCTCATTCATGGTGTGAATTTTTCATTCCAGCACATCCCAAATGTTCTCTGTTGGATTGAGGTCTGGAGGACATTTGAGTTTTGTCACATGGCACAGTATTCTGCTGGAAGTAGCATCAAATGAAGGTTTCGCTGTGGTCTTAAAGGGATTAGGATGGTGTGAATGCTTTCGCATTTAAACAATGCTCAATTGGTACTAAGGAGCCTAAAGCATGCCAAGAAAATGTTTCCCACACCATTACACCACCAGCAACCTGAATTGTTGATTCAAGACAGGATGAATCCATGTTTTCATGTTGTTTATGGCAAAAACTAACCTGTCCTATTCAGACCAAACAACCATTCTTTCTCCAGTCTTCCATTGTCCTAGTTTACATATGTGAGGGTTACATGCTCACATAAAAAGCAAAGTCTGATCAAATAACACACTGACTGGATTTTTTCATGTTGCAGTATACTGCTTGCACAAGCGCTTCTATGCCATCATGGCAATGCTGCTAAAATGACAACTATCGACTTGTTCATAGTCAATAAATGTGGTTTATTTTATTAAATTGATTGTGTGTTTTAATCAGTATAATTGAATTAAATTTAAAAAGTCATAAATTATATTTAATAAAGCATTATTTGATTATTACAAAGCATTTTTGGTTTCATTTTTGGCCAAGTTCAGTCCAGAATTTTTGGTTTTGGCGCAGAAAATTTTCATTGATAGATTTGAGACCTGATAAATGTTTGCACCACTGGCCTTGCTCCATTCCCACAACTCGGTCCCACCCACACTCGTCACAGCTACCACAATTAAACAATCAAAGATCTAACATCGTTGTGTGCATCAGGGTAAAGCAAAGGTAATGTGGAAATGTAAATTGGACTTAAGTCACAAAACATTTCACATGATGAAACCTTGTGACTTATGTTATAGAATGTTAAAGTCTGTGTGAAATCATCAATTTACAATTTATTTTGCTAGCGCACATTGTTTTGGTAATATTTAATTAAAGTCTGCTGAAGTTGTGGTCCTTTTCTGTTTACACCAGTTTGACGTCTTCAGTAACAATATACTTGACCATGCTTCTCTTACAGTTAAGCCTGGTTTATACTCGACGCGTTTGCTTGAGTGCGCGCGGCGAATGTGACGTTATCGCAGAGTTTGCGGAGGTTCGCTATGGGTGCGCGCGACATGATTTCGGCCGGCGGAGCACATGCTTTTTTTTGAGACTCGAGCGAACAGTAAGCGCATCGCCGCATTTGATTTGGGTTGAATATGAATCACTTTTGAAGAGATTTTCTCTGAAACAGGTATGACTGCACACACACCTTTATGATCCGTGATCATAGAGATGACCAGATGATCAATAATTCGTGGCTCCAAATTGCAAAAGCAGAGAAAAAGGAAGAGTTTTTGTTAAAAGGTTTGGAAAAATCTGAGGGATAAGTTTGTTAAAGCCAAAAGATGCCATGGCAAAAGTGGAGACCCATGTACACAATTACAGAAATATGTTTTTCCACCATTCATAGGTTTTACACTGATGTATATATTACAATTTTGAATTTATTACAATTTAATAGTTACAAAACTACAATTAAGGGACAAGTGCGATCGCAGTCAGCGGAGGTGTGTGATGCGGCACCAGGCGAAAGTATAAATCCAGCTCAAGTATGCTATAAGAGGAATGATGCACAAAGATAACCCTGCCCCCTACTCAATATTCTGTTTTAGTTGGACGTGCATCAACATACTAAAATAAAAGTTTTGGCAACTTCTGATTCATGCGGACGTAAAATATTAACCACCACTTTTAGTTTTAAGTTTTAGTTCTACCGTTTTTTTGACTCATTAAGTTCAATAAATTAATAAATAAACTAAACTACGCTAAACTAAACAATTTGTATTAGTTTAACCCTTAAAAGTGTATTTCAGTACTTTGCATTTTTAAATATGTTAGCATTTTATGTGTAATTCCATCAAATAAATGCAGCTTTGGTGTGTATAAGGCATTTTTCGCAAACGTACTCAAACTTTCAAAGGGTATATTTTATATTTAAGTCCAAATACTTGTGGATTACGGTGCAAAGTGACTCTGCAGTTTTGAAAAGCATGCGTGTGTGTGTGTTAACGGGCAGCTGCTCAACTGTTCTGTGTCCTGAGGTGTGCTTCTCTCCTCTCCTTGGCCTCCTGAGCACTGATCATAAGAAAAGTTCACTTATTTTGATTTTAAAACACAGTATCCCCCCCACTCCCCAACAGTGTCCTTCCTTCCTGCCGCACTATAAAGAGCAAGAGAAAAGAGCGCCAAAGGTGGAAGATGCCGTTCTCACTTGGAAAAAAAATAACAACGGGAGGAGAGGATTGAAGCCGACATCAAAGAAGGGTGTGTGTTCAGCAGAGGTGTATTTGAGACGGGGCATCAGCAGGGGGGGATCTTGCCTCTTCAGGATGTCTCTGGTCCTGATGTGACTTTGATGAGCTGCTCAAAGCTCAGGTGCTCTGGAGCAGGCCGGCCCGCGGTCGTATCATGAGTAAGGGGTACTTGCTAGAGTTTGCTGCTTTTGATGACTTTGAGGAATTGATCTCGTTGCATTGAGCTGTGGTGCCCTTTTAGGGTATTGAAGTTCTAGTCTGGTATGAAGTTCCATTTGTTATTGTCATCTAATGCATCGGTCTTGCATTATGTGGGGTTTTTCAATCTTTAGCCGCGAAGATCCTACCTTCAGGATGAGTCCTTAGTTGGTTTTAGTAATGCTTTTCATATTTGGAGGGAAAAAAAGATTTTCCAAGCCGTAGTGGAATATATATCGAGGTACTTTTATGAAGGAGCTTTTAGAGGAGAGATGCTTTCATTGACGTATTTTCTGGTCAGATACATGGGGTGGGCAGAAGTTTAATAAATAATTTTTTTTTCTTTTTTAAATGTCAGTAGACTTAAATTTAATTTAGTTCTTATTTTGAGACATTTTTCATCATGCCCATGGTCTAGTGGTTTGTGTGCATTAAAAAAAGATAGAAAAAAGCATCAGTTTATTTGGTTTCTTACTCTCATTTTTTTATTTGGTTACTTCTTACTTTCATTTTGTCTTGTTATTTTCATAACAGCCTAAAAAGTTTTCTTATTAGTGGGGATTAAAGATGCTTTCAACCATAGTTTTGATTTGTAGGTTAATAATGATTCTAATAAGGAGAAATGGTGGTGCCCAACTGAGCTTCCCTCAAGGTTTTTTTTTTTCCTTTGATTTCGTCAATTGGTGAAGTTTTGTTCCTCGCCACCGGCTTGCTTGGTTTGGGATCTATGAAGCTGTGCATCAATGGATTTGCTTTTCAACGTTTGGACTAGCAGTGTAAAACATCTCTAAACTGAACTTCAGCTCTGAAAACTGGACTGACAGCTTCAATGTATTAGAACTTATGTTAAGCTGCTTTGAATCTTCATTGTGAAAGCGCTATAGAAATGAAGATTAATTGAATTGAATAATTAGCCCTTTGCTTGTATATTATGGAAAGTGAAAGAGCATTTAATGTAAAATAAAATATTTCTGTTTAACTGCAGCTTATTTATGGTGTTATTAATATTCTAATGTTAATGTTTTTTTGTGTTACTAATAAATTAATACTTTAATAATAAGAAAGTACCTTTTAAAATGTTGCAAACAAGTTCTATTTTAAAAGTATTTTCTTGGACTTTCTATTTCAGTTATTATAGTTCATATAAACAAGTTAAAAAGTAAACTCTCTAGTCTTGACAAGTGTCAACACTGATCATCAGTGTTTAAAATTGTGAAAAAACAAAACAAAACAAAACAGAAATGAATGTGAAAATCATATATGAAAATAAGTAAATAAATAAATAAATGTATTATAAACAGTTATTGGTAATATCACAGTTTTTGTTTCCCATTTTGTTCCCAAATAAACAATAGTATCTGGATGCAAACTTGCACTCAATGGAGCTAGTAATGTCAATGTGAGGGGTAGGGTTAGGGGTGGGGTTGTGTGTTATCTCCTGCCACAACTATGTTGATGACACTCAGATCTACATAGCCCTATTGCCAAATGACTACAGCCCCATTGACATCCTCTGCCAATGCATTGACGATATTAACAGTTGGATGTGCCAAAACCTTTTTCAGTTAAACACATAGAAAACTGAAGTCATTGTGTTTGGGATCAGAGCTGAGGTTCTCAAGGTGAATGCATACCTTGGCTCTAAGGGTCAAACAAAGAAATGTCAAGAATCTTGGTGTGATTCTGGAGTCAGATCTGAATTTCAATAGTCATGTCAAAGCAGTAATAAATCGGCATACTATCATCTCAAAAACATTGCAAGAATCAGATTCTTTGTTTTCAGTGAGAAACTTGTTCATGGTTTTATCAGCATCAGGGTGGATTACTGTAATGGACTCCTCACTGGCCTCCCCAAAAAGACTGTCAGACAGTTGAAGCTCATCCAGAACACTGTGGCCAGGATTCTGACCAGAACCAGAAAATCAGAGCACATCACACCTGTCCTCAGGGGTTTACACTGGCTCCCAGTTACATTAAGAAAAGATTTTAAAGTATTATTACTTGTCTATAAATCACTAAATTGCCTAGGACCTCAATACATTACAAATATGCTCATTGAATACAAACCTAAAAAATCACTCAGATCTTTAGGATCATATAAACAAAAAATTCCAAGAGTTCAGGCAAAGCAGGGTGAATCTGCCTTCAGCTACTATGCCCCTCGCTGCTGGAATCAGCTCCCAGAAATGATCAGATGTGCTCCAACATCAGGCACATTCAAATCAAGTCATAAAACACATCTGTTTAGCTGTGCCTTTACTGAATGAGCACTGTGCTATGTCCGACAGATCACACTATTATGTCTTTCTTTCTTTTCTCGTTCTTTTATAACCTGTTCTAACACATTTTACTCTGTTTTAATCATTCTTTATTCTTTTAATGATTTTTATTTTCTTGTTTCTTTTATTCCTGTTTATGTGAAGCACTTTGAATTGCCATTGTGTATGAAATGTGCTATATAAATAAACTTGCCTTGCTTAGGTGTAGGCATTAAAAAGCATTGCGTGTAGCTCATTTTGCAACCGCACCAAGTCTGCATCCAGACCTCTCTTTAAATAAATAAATTTAGAGTGAGCAAAGCTTTCAGAAACCACAACAAAAATGTAATGACCCTTTGGAACGAATACTGTCAATGTTTTAAACAATTTGTGTTCAATCAAAGCTCAAATATTTCACGATCAAATGTGAACAGTCCTTCCTTCTCGCTCCCTCTCATGTGGGCGAGCATAGTGAAAATTTGGTTTCCGAACTCTAAACTGTGCTTGGTTATGTAAGTCCAGACATTTTCATTGGAGGAGAAAGAATCTCTCTCTCACACACACACTTAGAATCAAACAGTTTTCACTCAAAGCTTGTGCTGTCATTGTTTTTGCAGGGTTGATGGATTGGCGTTATTGTCACGATGAAGGGCATTGCTCTGTACATCACACTATAGAGCATAACGCTATAGCTGAGAGTGTGTCATCTGTTTTCAGCCAAAAGAGTGTCTTGTCTGAGTGCTGCACTTTGTTGGCAATTCTCTTGAGGAAAAGTAGCAGGGTATTTTATTGTGTTCCTAACATGCAGCATTCTCTCCATGCTCGGGCCGTTGAAGGCCTCGGAGTGCTTTTACAGAGCGCTGCATGTTCTGCGTTTCTTTTGTCTTTAGTGCCAAAGCTCCTGCTTTTATGGACCCGGCCTTGGCTGGCTTCAGTCATGCATCTATCTTTTCATAGATGGAGAAAGAGTGCAGAGCTCCACCATTTCCCTATTGGAGAATTGAATCGTGTATGGAGACGATGAAGAGTAAGCGTTTGTTGTGAAAACATGCATTTCTGGAAAAAGTGGTGGATTATTTGGGGAGGGAAGGAATGTGTCTTTTGTCATGATTACCAATTGGAATATTACACGTTGATTGTTGATGATTAAAAAAAAACAAATAAAAGATGCAAATAAATAAATGTTATTATAAGATACTCTGCTACATTTCTTAGCCAGTACTGATTGTCAGTCATCTAGAGCAGGGGTGCCCAAACTTTTTTCGTATGAAGGGCCACAAAAAATTGCAGAATGTAAAGAAAGTGTCTGGTGCATATGAAGAAGGGGACTTGGTCACCTACAGATGGTTTGCTGTAATTTACTTAAATGAAGAAAAATTGGACTATAATGTGATTACTTCATGTTTTAGTAGATGTAAAGTTTTATTTTATATTTGTACTAGAAATGTGAAATCCGATGCCTGGGATTATTGCAGTGTGCTGATTCTAACTGAATAGCATACCAATAAGATGTTTTGACTGAAACATTAAGACAATAAATGTGCAATTGCAACTATATGGTTTATCCATGTTCAGGTTATCTTGTGTATTTTCATAAAGAGTACTTTTGTTTACACTGGATTCAGAATGACCCAGGGTTAAATATTTTGTATATGAAAAGCCCCTTAGTCTATCTGAAGCAAAGGAGAGAGAAGGGGAAAAATAAGCTTATGCAGTCATGAATAATTCATGAGTCAAAAAGTGTGGGAACTCTACGTTCATTTTAGTAATTGCTGTTTTGCCTTTTTGTTCAGATTCTTTTCATTCGTTTTGCCCTCCATCTCATAGTTTACACATCCGAAAATTGACATTTTTGGAGTCACTCCCAATTGTTTGCGTGCTGGTGATGGTTTTGTTTTTGTTTTTCTTTTGATATTTCTTAAACATTCCATGCATTTTTTTTGTCCAAATCTTGGTGAGACTAATACTGATCTAAATATTAAAATCTTTTGTGTAAAAAATAAATAAATTAAATAAATAACATGAAGTTTTTTTTTTTTTTTGTCATTTTTCAGACAATAATTCAAGGCCTGGAAAGTACTTTAAAAACAAACATAGGTACTTGAAAGTGCTTGAATTTTAAGTTTATGGTGTTATTTCAATGGTTGTTCTGTGCTACTTTCAAAAACTGAATTGAAAAACTAAGAAATTCTTCATTTAAAGATCTTAAATTTCAATCTTACATGAAGTATGACAAATAATGCATTTTAGCAATTTTTCAGAAACCGCATTTGATTATTGCCAGGATTAAAGTCAACTAATTGTATAAAAGTTATTTGAACTAACTAGTAAAGTTCACGGCCACCTGGCCGTCGGGAAGGAGGAGGCGGGGAACCAACAAACTTTTAAATAAGTATTTATTAATAAAAGGGAGGGCAGCTACTTATGAAGACGGCCGTCTAAACCAAAACAAATGGACGGCAGCTCCTCACAGAGACTGCTGTCAAACTGAAAGCAAAAGTAAAACAATATGTCCGGGCCCGGTCCCCTCTCTCTCTCCTCTGTCATCGTTCCTCCTCTTATAGTCCAGAGCTCCTGCCGTGGGATTGGAGGCAGGTGCGCGCCACAGGTGTTTTTCATCTGTGGCGGGCCTCGCTTTGCTCCCACGGCTCTCGGCCACGCCCCCTCGCCACAGTGACTTTAAAACGGTTGTTTAAAAGCTCAACATTTAAAAAAATGACTTTTAAAAGCATCAACGTTATGACATTTTAATGTAAATATTAAGTACAGCAAGGACTTTCATGGTGCTATATATGCTGGTGGTGTGAATTACAAAGGTGCTCGATTTAAAATATTAGTGATTTTAAAAAATCATCGGGTTCCAGTCCAATTGGGTGGATTATTGCAGCTTATTTAACAAAACGTAATTGAGTGTTCCTACTCCATTCGGCTAGTAGTGACCAAAGCATAGCGCAAACCACCTGCAAGAGGTGAAGGAAAGTAGTATCAAAATCGGACTCCCCTGACAAATCTGACTCTCCCTCGTGTGCATGCGCATCATGCAGTGCCTTCAGTTACACACATCAGTTTATCATGACACTTATCAATCTTTTTTTCTCGGGTTTAGACAGCTTTTGGGCTCGAAAAAGTCAGCTGTATCTGGCAACACTGGCTGACAACCAAAATGGCATGCATTTCTCATACGTTTTCATAATTGAACACTACCTTAAAAATATATTTCATATATAAGATAAAAAATAAATAAAGTAAACATTTATAAATAAAAAAACAAATTTTAATAAAAAATAAACTAAGTTATTTTTTTGAATGGTTGCTTAAGTAGTTGTTAACTAATTGTTCAGTGCATAATTACCGTCTAAACACAGTCCACCTGCAGGTGTATCTTATCTTTAAAAATATCCAGTAACCATCAATAAATAAATGAATGCCCAGAAACGGACAGATGTAACACAAGTCAAAAGCAGCAGTGGAATTTGTGCCATTCTCCGTGTGAATCGCTTCGGTTGAGAAAATCCCTGCAGTTGAAAGCCCCTCTGCAGACACACACAGACAGCTGCCTACAACTGTCAGGCCTTTATTACGACCTCACTTGAAGTTATTAGACACCGTGTTCCTGTCTTCAGCCGTCCTCGTTTAAATCTCCTCTTGTCTTCTCTTCATTTTCCGTCTCTGCCTCCACAGGAGCAGCCGGCAGCGTCTTCTGTAACAGAATGTTCCGGATCTTCCCGTCGCTGCGCGCGCGCGTGTGTGTGATGGTAACAGGGAGCAAGTTATGATGCAATTTGATGTTTTACTGTATATTAGATCAGGAGGGATTGTCAGAAAATATCATTCTGACAAAACACTCTTAACCTAGTCTGAAAAAAAAGGTTTTATGTCGATAAGTTGTCTTCGTTGCTTGCATAATACATGGAGCTGTCAGAATTGGATTTTAGATGCAGAAGTGCTAGCCATGTGTAGATTTTGCAGCTATTTTTGAGATATACTGGTGATATTGGATTTTCGGTGTGTTTTTCCATTTTCTTGCACAGATGTTTAGTGCAGTGTTTCTCAACCACATTCCTGAAGGACCACCAACACTGTATGTTTTGGATTTCGTCTTTGCCTGTCAAGTCTTCATTCTTTGCTATTAAGCTAGTGAGTCTGAATCAGGTGTATTTGGTTAAGGAGACTTAGAAAATGTGCAGAGCTGGTGGTCCTCCAGGATTGTGGTTAAGAAACACTGGTTTAGTGGATGGTTGAAATGTTGATAGCTTATTTTTTGAGTGATATGCTGCCTCTGAATTTATTTAATGTAAAAGTTAACACCAAAATGACAACATAAGTATTTTGCACTCGCTGAACTTTTGAAAACACTGACATGAAAATGTTGGCCTGATACTGATAACACTCAATATTTGGAGGAATTAGGTTGAAATGCACATACTTCACTCACAACTCAATACTTCACAAAATCAGGTGAGCACATGTGACATAATTGTAAACTAACAAGCAACATTTGATGAAGATCGGGCCATAGGCAATATGATATTGATAATCTTACGGTTCTCGACTCCCTAATCGCACATGTTTTGATGAGGATCACAAAGCAGACATAATCCATAGCTTATTATACAAGGTGTCCGCTGATTCTTAAACTCTTAAAATGTCTTCCATTTCAAAACCTAAATTTTAGGCCTTAAAAGTCTTAAATTCACTGACATATTGTGTTGTAGGTTGTTTTAAAGATGTCTTAATTTTGCTTTGTGCAAGTAAAGCTACTCTATTTGGGCTGACATTCATCCAATGACAACCAATACATCTCAATAAAACCTTATTTTTTATATTTAAGTTTTTTATTGCAAAGAGATGCAATTCCCCCAAATTAAATTCCCTAATTGTAAAGAAAAAAACAACACATTTTTTTATGATAGTACCAGGCTAAAAGAAAAAATATATATCTTAACCCTGTAGAAGTATACAATTTTATTCTTAATGGTCTTAAAAGAGACTTAAAGTCTTAAATTTGACTTGATGGGGCCTGCAGAAACCCTGTTATATCATAATCCATAGCTTCATTATATCAGGCCGACAGTTGTTATTAGGTCCAGGGTTTCCAGGGGTCATGGAATTTCTAGAATATTATGGAATTTTAGAAGGTCTGTTCCAGACATTGAAAGTCTGGGATTTTATTTATTTTTTTTTTTTTGTCAAAGTCATGGGAAATAAGGGATTTATTTTATCTATTTATTTTTTCCACAATCTGTGGTAAATTATATATTGTTGTTCTCATAGTGGCTATTAAATCCTGTAAAATAATAATCGTGCTAAAACCATTTTAATATTTAACAGTGGCCTGTTTTTACATTTATAAGATGTTATGGAATTTCAGCTTTTTAATAAGTGAAAGTCAGGGAATTTGATGATAACTTTAAGCATTTATTAACCGATACCAATATGGCTATGAATATATTGTACATCCTTAATAGAAACTCCTATCTCTGCCGATGTTGTCACTGTTGTTTTTTGTAGGTTGCGCCGAGAAGAAACATGCACAGTCTTAGCCAAAGGTGGACCACACAAAAAATTCTAATAATAATAATAAAATAATTCTGTTTAAACTGGATGAATCTTCTGTAACACCATTTCAGCATGATTTTAATCAGGATAAACCCCTGATTTTACTCTTTTTGGTCCTGTTTTTATACCAATTTAGTGGGTTAACTACATATACCTGGCATCCCTGAATCCAACACCAATGAAATGTCAGGTTTCTCAGGAGCGGAAATAAATAGTACACTTTTAGGCTTCCGCTCATAAATATGAACAAATGAAATTGGAACAATGGCATTTAGCCATCAGGTGTATTTCTGTCGAGTAGAAGGGCACAAGTTATTTTATGCAAGTAATTAAACAGTCAGTAGTCAAGAATAAATCAATAAAGAATAGTGATTTAAAATGGTGGTTTCTTGTTTTCATGTGGGTATCACAGATGTTCAGGTGAGAATAGTGGCAAGCATATTAATAATGCTGAAAGACCTAACTTCAAATATAAACTTGTATCGTGTTGCGTTGCATTTATCCATTTATTAATTAGTGTTTGTAATTTAGATTTATTTATTTTTCTAGGGGAAAAAAATCTGCTCAGATGTAACTGACATTTCCAGTTTAACTTAACCTTCATATTTCAAATACATTGTTATTTAGAACTTTCTATTCATTAAACAATCCTAAAAATATTATGTTTCCAAAAATATTATCCATTATTGCTGTTTTAAGGATCATTTTATATATGTAATTCTTTTTTAAAAATAAACACTTTATAGACAAAGTCTTTACAGTACCATATTAGGGGTAGTTTATGTATCGGGTCTTGCAAGTTTAGTATTTCCAACATGACATGCTTAAGTTTTCCAGCGCACCTAGTCAAAAGCATCTCAAATTTCAGAATGCTGCAAATCATGTGACTAGAACTAACCTATCAACTTCACACACTTCATTAATCACATGCATGTTATTATCATCAGCTCAACAAGTTTATTTCAAATATAGACGCACACAAGAAAGCAAAATCGCAAACGCATTAGATGTCTTTTTAAACAACTGCGGGGCACAGGGTAGATTCTACTCTTCTTGGCTTTGTGGCTGTTCACAAAGATGACGACAAGGTTTAAGCTCCGGTTGACCGTGGCTCGTTATTTTTACATATTATTGCGGTGTAATGTCTTGGCTGTCACTTTTCATTCTCCTGCTTGTGTACTTGCTAGTTTCTCCCTAAACCAGTAGCGTTTATCTGCGCCTTGCTCAACCTTTTGGTACCCTTTTGTTGTGCTAGTTACTTTTCTGAAAGGCTACCCAAAAAGTGGTATGGTACAGTTCGCTTTTTGGTACCTTTTGACAGTGGAAACGGCTAAAAAAGCGTACCGAAACCGTACCGTACCACTCAGTGAAAATGGGCCATAATTACCTCAAACAAACGCAGTGTGTACCCTATCACTGCTGTGCATTTTTCATTTTCTCCATAAAAAAACATATATCAGAGCTATAGCAATGATTTGGCTGTTTGTCCTTTGTCTTCATGCTTGGTTTGTGCTTTGGCATGCACTGTCAACCCTGGAATCTTATATAGATAGACAGGTGTATGCCTTTTCAAATCTTGTCCAATCAACTGAATTTACCACGAGTGAACTGCAATTAAGCTGCTGAAACATCTCAAGAATGATCAGAGGAAAACCGAATGTACCTGAGCTCAATTAGATTTTCATGCCAAAAGCTGTGAATACTTATGTACATGTGATTTTTCAGGTTTTTTATTTTTAAATTTTAAATTTGCAACAATTTTAGAATAAGGCTGTAACATACAAAAATGTGGAAATTGTGAAGTGCTACGAATATTTTCCGGATGCACTGTAGCCTTAACTAATATGTGCTTACGCTGAAATTAATCATTTGTTACAATGGACTTATTGTGTAAATACACTTATGGTGGATTAAATACATTCATGTAATAAAATCTGTCATTTCTGTAATTAAATTTTTAATTACACTGTTGAGCATCCCTTACACCTTAACCCATTCTTAAACCTACCCATACCACCTAACCTGTCCCTAACTGTAACCGCATCCTACCTCAAGAGCACCAAAAGTGTTCTGCAATACATTATAAACACAGTAATTCAATGCAAGTACATATTAGTTAGGCTACTTGACATAAAGTGGGACCAAAATTGTAATATTAATTACATTATGAGTTTTACTGTATTTCTGATTAAATGAACGCAGCTTTGGGGAACAGAAAAATCTTCATATGTGACTTTTGAAGTTGTGAAGGGTTAACAAGACAGCCTGCTAGGTATTACCAGTACTGCAGAAAGACGGCTGTTATAATTAGCAACCTGGTGCCAGAGAAGTTCTACTTTTGTCAACCGTCAGTAGATTGAATACAAACCCTTTCTGTTTCATTTCCTTAGTTTTTTTTTCATCTCCTGTGAAGAACGGAGATCTTGGGCACCAGAAAGGGAGAGTGCCAGGGAGCTTGTGCGTTAGTTCTCTGCAGGAGCTCTGCTGCAGTCTCCTCAGAAGACACTGAATATTCTGCTAGCTGTAATTGTGGTGGAGGAATACCGAAGTGCTTTCTGATCTTCCACTTGTTTAAATATCTCAGCAGAAACCCATATTTTACCTCTTGCTAGCACCCTGAACTACTTTTTCGCAGTGTGATGGCGTTCTTTCCAAGGACAACTATGGGGATTTGGAGAAAAAATGCTAAATTTCTTTGGAGTGCACTTTACATGCACTTCTAGATTTTTGTCTTCTGGGTTCTTTAGTGACTGGTTGTTATATTCTTGGTTGTAGATTAAGCTTGAGTGTTTATTGATTTATTTTCATTTCTCTGTTAAAAAGAAAATCCTATGTCCTCAATTAAAGAGTTAAGATGCAGTTATAATAGCTGAATTTTGTAGGCCTATTGTGTGTTGATAATTGTATATAAAGTTCAACAAGCATGTCACTTTTAAACCAGGAACTTTTTGTTTTTTAATTTTTACTGAAATGTTTCAGTTTTGCCTTGTCATTACATTACAATAACATTATATCTGAACGCATTTAAATTTTAAGCATACATTCTATGTGTATTACATATTGTGCGTGTTGTATTTGCCATGAATTGTTGACTAGCAACCTTTTTAATGTAAAATTATGTTATTTATTTGTTTTTGCTATTTTAAATCTGCAGTTTCATTTTTTATAGTCATTTTCCTATTCATTTCTTTTTTAGGTACTGGATCCAAGGGAATTCTGGTGAATGGGTTATTTGTTTACTTTACTCTTTAGTCCTAAAAACACTTTTGTATTGAAACGTCTGGTCTAGAATAATATTTACTGCTGTCAAAAATTTTCTTGTAGGCCTATTTTGTATTGTTAATTATATATAAACATACTGTATAAAGTATATCACGCATATGTCACTTTCAAACCAGGGACTTTTTGTTTCAGTTTTCACTGAAATGCTTCAGTTTTACCTCGTCAATGAACAATGTTCTATCTGAAAGCTCTTTAATCCTAAAATGTGTATTTCGTATTGTGCTTGTTGTATTTCACTTTTTGACACTGCCATGAACTGTTCACTAGCAACCTTTTTAATGCAAAATGAATTAGTATTATGTCATTTATTTGTTTTTGCTATTTTAAATCTGCAGAGTTTTATTTTTAATAGTCATTTTCCCATTTATTTCTTTTTAGTGTACTGGATCCAAGGGAATTCTGGTGAATGGGTTATTTGTTTACTTTACTCTTTAGTCCTAAAAACACTTTTGTATTGACACATCTAGTCTAGAATGATCCCAGTCAGCCTAATCGGCACATATTGATCACGCAAAAGGTTCAAACACAGACTCAGATTACATGCGTCTTGTCAAAGTAAATACATTCATCTTAATACACAGACCAAATAACCTCCAAACATTTCCTTGCAACGGATGTCTGTGTGCACAACGTGACATGTCTGAATCAGCAAGGCCAACAATTGTTTGATCGTTCCATTCTAATTGAGGAAGTCAGGGTTGAACAGGTTGAACTGCAGTGTTTTGTTCGCGGTGCGTATTGAAGCCTCGTGCCCTGTGGTGAAATGCCATTTTTTTCAGGGGCACGAAAGGAGACGTCGGCTGTTAGAGGTCATTACGTCTGTATGAGAGAAAATCACTTATACACGAAGCTCCTTTCATTGAGAGCTGTGAGGAATCAGAAGAAAAAAAAAAGTGAGACATTTTTTATCATAACCTTGGAACTTTTTTTACAAATAGGATTTCAAATATTTCTCTTCCCAAGGCTGCAATTTCATCACACGTTCTCATTTTTCGAATGCTGCTTTGAGTGCCTATAACCGCCGCTCTGTAGATAATGTGTTTGTTTGCAGATCTTTGTATAAACTGATTTCTTTAACAAAGAGTTCAAGGCCTGATAGGGCGGTGTTATTGAAAGTATATAAAACGTCATTCCACTAAGAGCCTGGAAAAGTGTCGTTTTTTTTTAAAAAAGATTTCGCTCACTTGAGACTGAGAGACGGATTCGTTTATTTTTTTTCAGGCTCGCTTCTCATCCAGTGTCGCTCTCATGTGCTCTTCATCCAGTTTACAAACGTCCGTCTCTGAAAACACTCCTGTTATTGTCAGAAATTGTGTTCTGCCTTTGAGCAGATCGGACGCCCGGAGCAATTTAAATGCTAATTTTGGGACTATTTACTGACAATTACTAGATAATTGAGTTGTTTCAGTGGATTCTCTTTCCTTTTCTCAGAACTGGATAATGTCGATTGACTAGTTATTGTACTTGTGTTTTTCGTTATTTTAGGGTATGAGAGAGGGAGTTCTATTATAATAGAAAGATTGCCTCTTGTACTGAGATCTTAATGTTTTTGTAAGTGTATTTTCATTGTTTATTCAGTACAGAATTATATTATCAACTGGTAAGGCTAATATACAAAGCCAAGGTTTGCTCCGTTGCATTTCAGGTCATTTTGTGTGTGTTAATAAAAGGAGATAGTTTATTATGTTTCAGAGACCATTGTGCGACAAAGGTAGTAGTCAATTATTATCTGGAGCGGTTTTACATGTTTTTGCATTACAATCTGTTTTTTTTTTTTGCCCTCGCTCTCTAATAGCTGGATCCTTAAGTTCCATTACTCACATTGCATTCATTTTCAGTAAAAAAAAGGTTATATAAATCTGCTTGGTATAGTGCAAGTCAAACAGCATTCTGCAAAGGAAATTAACTTCCAAGAATGCAGGTATCATAATTGGAGGCAGATTTGTCTTTTCTAATATGGGGCATAGCTTCACTTGTTAGTGTTGCCAGATATTGGTAGGAAATGGAACTGAAGATCAAGTCCATAATAAACCTTAATAAATCTAAAATACTTGCACTGCAAATAAGACAAAAAAAAAAATTCACAAATTGCATCTGCCTGCTTTCACAGCTCCATAAACTCTATCACAATAAACTTTATGAGCCAAGCCTTAGGATGCTTATAATAAGTGGACTTGGCAACACTTACAAGAGGGCGCTTTGCGAAACACACTTGACTATAAACAAAACATGAATCTTTGGTGACTTGGTTGGTTACTTTGGTCCAAAAATTTAATTAATAAATACATTTAGTGCCAAGGCATAGTTGTTTACTGTTGTATACGTGGAAGTTCCATACATAGACGATGATAATACTGGAAATTCACTGGTGTTGTGACAAATACAGTGGTCTCTCGTGTGTGTGTGCGTGTGTGTGTGTGTGTGTGTGTGTGTGTGTGTGTGTGTGAAACTTCCCAATACACACTTTATACACTTCTCAGGCAGCCATTAACATTTTCACACTTTTTTCTTATTTAAAACTCTCAAAGATCAAACTTTTGTAGAAAAAAAGTCCAGTATCATAGAATGAAACCAAAGATCCAAACCTGTTGTCAGGTGCAAACATGTTAACAATTCTAAAATGCAAGGTGTGGCGCATCCGGTGTGTTTACGATGGTCTTGCTGCGGACAGTTACAACCCTTTTTGCATCCTTGTTGGAACTCACACGGCTAGCAATCGGTGATTTATGTTAATTTGGCAAGCTGAACGTGTTCGGTACTGTACAGGAGACACGGAGGAGATTGATTGACAATGTCTACATGCATGGTCTACAGCCAGGAGGCAGTCAGGAGGCAGAACACAATGCGCTGTAAAAATAAAATAAAATAAAAATAATAAATAAATAAAAACAATCATGTCAAATTGCACAAAAAAAAATATGCAAAACTGCAAGGCTGGGAAAGGTGAACCGCATTGTAGCGACGGACAACTCATTATTTATGTAATGAGATTGACGTCAAACAAGCAAAACTCTGTGCTCTTTTTTTTTTTCTTTTTAATGAAATTATAAATTTTGACTTACATTATTTTCTTGTATATAGTCAAACTTTATTAACATTTGGAAAAATCTCAGTTGTTAACCATGTCATAATAAATGTAGTTTACTTCAGACATTTACTGTTAAATTAAAATGAATGTAGAGGTGTAATGTGGTGTTTACACCAAACGTGGCTTCCACGAATAAATCACACTATTTACTATAACTTGCACAGTAACAGTCTATTTACACGTGAACATTTTTGCTTCATTTGCACGTGAAATTCGCTTCATTTGCGAGTCAAATTTGCTTCATTCGTGCATTAAATTCACTTCACAATAGACGCGGATTTGTATCATGGGTGGGGCTTCTGTCTGCCTGGTTACTTCAGTTTCGTGGCTAACGTGGATTTTATTGAGAGTAGCTGTTCTTTAGGAATTTGTGTGAACCGCATCATTTGTGCTGCCTCATTCGTGTAAATTGTGCCGCAGGATGTCTATTCGCGTCTTTGCATTGACCCTTCATCCACGTCTTGTATGATTAGGGTCAACAAGTCACAATTTGATATGTGTCTTGATACAATATCTCTATTGTATGCTCAAAAGAGTTCAGTGTTAATATCATTATTTCTTAAACGTATCGTAAAAACACTAATACTATAATACATGTATTTACTTTTGGTTAGAATGCTAAATTGATGAATACAGCATTATACAATGTAGTACATGAAGATGGAATTTACATGTCTTTGGATAAATTATACTTGTTATATACAGAAATCTCACAATTGGATAAAACAAGCTCTATATTACGAATCGTATTGGTTACATCAGTGATAAGCATTGTGGTTGTTTACACATTAAATTAAATGTAAAGGTTGTTTAAATTGAACAATGTTGCGCATAAATAATAATAATTTAAAAAAGTCAAAAACTACAAGGGTATGTGTGTGTGTAAATGTTTTTTTTTTTTAACGAATCTTCTGTATTTTTTTGTGTATCTTTAGGTTTGAACTTGATGTATATTTGAATGCTGAGCAAACAGATCAATGAAAGGTTATTTGTACAGACTTGCACTTTTCATGAAAGCGTTTTCACAAAACAACTGTGATTCTGCTTTACAATTGAAAGTAATGTAGTTATCAAAGGTTATTATGTCAAAGAAATGTCTGCATTGCAGAAATGTGCAGTTCTTGGGCAGTACAATCATGCAGGTAATGATGCTATTCAAGCAAGATGATTAAAGAGACAATTACATTCTGAGATCTTTATTACAACGTAAGGAAAGTTGCACGTTTTAGAGGTTGATATGGAGTTTCAAACCGGAGCTGGGATAATCTTTGGTTACTTCATGATGGGTATGCCAAGATAGAAAAAATAATAATACAGCAAATTAATGAAATGTGTCAGTTTTGATGTTTGGTTCAATCCAAGTGCACCAAGAGAACTGAACCGTAAACATCAGGGTTCTTGCACCTTTTCCAAGGTCAAATTGTGTAGTTTTTAAACACATTCTAAGTACATTTTCTGAAATTTCCATCACTTTACAAGTGTGACAAATGACATTTGCATACATATGCCTAGTTTATCACAATACTGTATATGAAATGCTAATGATTGTATTTGTAATATAGCAGTGGATTTCAAGGATAATGTTGATGCAGTGTTTGCTCCAAGCCCAACATTGAATTACTGTCATTTGACTCACTTAAATGTCATTTATTTGCATCATAAATGTCATCTTTCTTAAATTTGTATTTATGGTCATTTAAGTGTTATTTTATGCATAGACAAAAATAATATATTTTTATATGTTTTTTGTTTATTTTAATTTATATATATATTTGTTTATATTATTTTGTTTTGTTTTATATGAATTTATTTTTATTTATTTATTTTATTTTAGATAATATTTATTTTCTTTAATTTTTTATGATGAATTTAATTTTAAATCATTATATATTTTATTTTAATTTAATTTTTTCAAATATTTTTTCTTTTCTTTTATATTTATTTTCTTTTTTTTAATTCATTGATTCATTTTTTTATAATTTTATTTATTATATATAATTTATTATTATTATTATTTTATTTTTTTATAAATTACTATCAAAGCAACACGATTACATTAAGCAGTTTCAAGTACTTTATCCAAAACCTTTAAAACTGTTGACTAAAATTGAAGCGTTTCAGTCACCTGTGAGAACAATAAAGTGTGAACACAACAAAATGGACACTAAAGAAATGCACATCTTCTAGTTTTCATCAAAACTTATACCACCACTTTGTCTTTTTTGTGTGTGTGCAGGAATTGAGTGTCCCCGAGGGTCTCGCAACATGCCAGGTGGGATGCAGGTGGCAGAGCCGTACAGTGAAGAAGCCATGCTGTTCACCAAAGAGCTGGTTCTTCAGAGAGAGGTAAAGCTCCTGTCATTTACACTCTCTTTCTGTCGCTTTACTCCTCTAGACTTTTTCCATTTGGAGCGGTTGACATGACAGCGCCTGTGATGTTTTAGTCTCGCCGGTCATTTCGTGACAACTATCTGTCCGTTCTCTTCTTGCTCCGTCTCCTAACTGCTGTCTTCACTTGAGACTTTTTTTGCTATATTCAGAGCTCTCGGCTATCTGGATGTTTCGGTTACACTATGAATAGCGGTCACAGGAATTACACAGAAATTGAGGAACTGGGGATATGATGGTTCAGATGCTTTATGAGGAATTCACACACTATTCTTACCTTCTCCTGAGGGTGCTTGACGCCGCGCGGGTGCCGTTTCCATTAATGTTGTGTGAATGAGGTTGGCGGTGCGCTCGGGCTTAATGAGAGGAGCTTTTTTTAAGAGCCTGACTTGAACCCTGGGCCTTGCTAAGGGACTGGATGCTGCTGAGAGTTACAAAAGAGGTACCGGAAGCCGGAAACATAAGAAGAAAGTCCTAATGACCTCCATCGCCCCCGCATTAAAACAAAAGCCATGCTTGTTACGGGCAACAGAAGTTCTTGAGGAAAAGAGTTGGCTGTTGTCTACTTGGGAAAGTGGGAAGTGTGTTGACACTGACTACGTTTACATGGAAATCAATGATCAACTGATTTGCCTTAATCTGAATAAGTCAATAATAAGATAAGGGTGTTTACATGACTGTTCCGTTCATGTTCTCGTTTTGCATGTTATAGTACAAAGTTCGATTAAAGTCCACATAAACTGGAAGCTGTGACCATTTTATTTTCGTATTGACACATTTCCTAGAGAAACAGAATATTAAATGATAAATGATGGCTTGTTTTTTCTACTGGAAGCTGATTGGATGTAGTAAAGTAGTTCATTTTGAAAGATCAGGACATCAGTTTTAGAAGAGTTATTACAACCTAACAGACACCTCCCGCTCACCATTTCTGTTGGTTGTCAAAACTGACAGTTGAAGAGGCGTGGTTAAGTATGTAAGCCACGCCCAATACTTAAGACATACGTAATCTGACAATTTAACTGAAAAAGCAAGATTACAAGGGCAACATTTTTTTTATTCTTAAAGACTTGCACAGATGAATTGTTCAACACAGCAATGTGAGCTAACAAAGTTATATGAATAGTTTTGATTTCATTTGTACTTAAGTCGTTACTTCACCATTCAATGCTAGTTTCCGCTTACGTTTCACGAAACAACAGTTCATGTTCGTCATGGCATCTTATAGGATTTTGGGCATTGTTTTTAATTTTGCGACAAGTTCAGCTGCAGTCAATTTCTCACTATGCGTGCAAACGGACGATGGCGGATACAAATTCTCAAGCTACAGGCCACCTCTGCCGTTTTGTACACTTTATTCATGGGCCCTTGGCAAACTCTAAAGTACTAGATTAGAGTACACAGTTAGGACTGGTGGGAGAATTCTTAGCATAGTCATATCAGACGATGATTTTTATCTGGAGAGACCTTAAATTAAATATTTTAAAATGTGAATTTTTAATCAATATTTGTCTTGTTATTATTATTATTTACATATTTTATCTTGTGTATTTTTTATTGTTGTTGATTGACTTTTTATTGTTAAACTATTTTAGAATTATAGAAAAGTGATATTTAGCTGATATGGCAATACACTCTAAACTCTCTCTCTCAGCATAGTTATCATTTCCCAAAAATGTGCTATCTTGCTTGAAGCCATTTTCATTTGTTTGTTGTCAAATGGCTGACATGTCTGTACTTCACTTGAATAATGTGACTAAAATACGAATTCTCCACATGCCTTAGTTCAATATCTGTTTAGTTTGATTATGACTTGTATCAAAATCTGTGTTTACATGGTAGACTCTTAATCAGAGTGTTGCCTTAGTTGTATTACAGTCGGGGTGTTGGTTTACATGTAAACATACTGACTTGGGGTGCAACAATACAGATTGCCCATGGTTTGGTTTTAGATTCATGGTTTCCGTATGGTTCGGTGTATGATGCGTTTAGGACACTGTCAAATAGAAATAAAGATAAAATGCTACAAGAAAAATAATACAGTACTATAAGGATTTAAGAATGTGGGCATCTCTGCTGTGGACATTATTTTTTGTATTTAAAGAGAGTGATGAGAAAGTTGGAAAATATGAAGCAAATATGATATGTAGTCATTTTTAGATTACACATGCTCAATTTCCTAAGATATAAATGTGGTTGATGTCTGACTGCTATTTAGAAGTATATTTTTAAGTTTCATTAAATGATGCGACCCTGCAAAGAACGGTCTAAGTAACTAAATATGCAATAATAATAATAATAATGTTTGCATATGCATAATGTAATAATCATCTTTAAACAAGAATCCTAATTCATGACCTTTCCATGGCTGCTTTTTTTATTAATTTAATGAAACAGCACAAAAAGCATGTTCTGGTGAGTCTGTCTGTGTGAAAAATCTAATAGAAATATATAAATGAAAATAAAATAATTAAAAAATGTGTAATATAATTTAGTTTTTATTAGCACAGATGTATTAGGTTTTTTTTTTTTTACTATTTGTATGCCAATAAAAAATCATACCGTTGCAAGACTCTATAGCTATGTGTCCATCCAAAGATGCGAATTAAATGTATGCGCAACACAGGAATATCAAATAAAAGACATGCAAACAAAGCAGCGTTTCCATCCAATGAGTCAAAGCGAACAAAATCGCCACTTCCTGATTAACTGGCGCCAAATATCAAAAGTACAAACGGAATTTGCTGCCGTAGGTGAAGCTGTGTCAATCTTTTATTTAAATTACTTGCGCCTCAGAAGACATTAAAGGCATGAGGCGCGGAGCACAATTCTGAAGGTAATTGTTAATATAATAACACTAATACTGAAATGGTTAAGGCGCTTTAGAATGACCAAAACAACATTTTAGATGTTTTACAATGTTCTTAGTCCATTCACACACATTTTTTACCATCACATAATGTCTTATAACAAAATCACATGACTTTTTTTTTAATGCGCATGCTGGAATTTGTTCAGTAAAAGTGTTTCCATCGTAGTTTATGCACATCTTTTTTTTATTTTTTATTAATTTATCCCAGTCAGTTATGTGCATATGTTTTTTCAAAGTTTATGCGCATTTTGCCGTTTCCATTAACTGTTTTTATGTGCTTATCAAAATGCGCATAAAAATAGGTGGATGGAAAGCATAGCAAATGTTAGATTTTTTTTCTTATGGCCTAGTTGGGCTAGTGATAAAGATTTTTACTTGCTCTGCCAAACCTTTCCCTGAACCCACACTAAAATAAAATCAAAGTAGTTATGTCTTAGTCACATATTTAATTGCGTCAAAGCAAGCCTAACAAAGTTGTATTCATGCACTTTTTATTCAGTATAATTTTCTTTAAAAACTAGTGATATTTTTAAAAACTATTTGTCTTTTTGTCTTATAATCAGACAAATTATACATTAGTATAACATTATTTAATGTTTACAATGCAAATCCTATTAGATCCATTTATTTGGTAAACAAAGCATGTCTCCTATATAATATAACTACCATATACTGTATCTACTAAAAGACAGAAATTATTACTTTACAAACTGTATGGTAAGTAAATCATATGAACATTTTCATATTAGTCAGTAATATTACTTAAATTAATTGAAAACAGAATAAATAATATAAATTTACACACTTTTACACAAGTAAATAATTAGACTCAACGATGAGCTGAAAACCTGCAGATTTCTGTGCACGCAGATTCCATGTGGGCCTAGTAATGAGCCAGAACAAGGCAGATCGAGCAACTACTAATCCTGTCTACTATCAAAAACATCTCTCAAACTGACTCTAGACATCAGGCCATCCTTATTGTCTAGCCCTGATCATTAACTAACCAAAATTAGAAAAAGTTCACACCATCAATAATGCATCCACAAGGGCAAGTATAAAACAGACGCTCTGAAATGTGAGTGCCAAATTTCATCATTCTTTATAAAACAACACATCTGAATACCTAGGTGAATTGTTTGGATACCAAGTAATTAAAGAATCGACCTTGTATCCAACTAACAAAACTGACTAATCTGTGCAGTATTTCAGGAGCACAGACAACATCGGTGCTTTTGTTTATTTCTCATGTTTTTTTTTTTTCTTATTTCCTTCCTGTACTCCATACACTCATCTGTGTGTGTTCTGGAAGGAGGTTGAGTTTGTATTACCCCTAAAAGTTGTTGGTCTCTCAATCTGCCTCTAATCTCTCATGATCTGAAGAACGTAATTAAACTGGCATTTCTTCTGCACACACACACACACACACACACACACACACCTCCTGCTTTTGAGGTTTTCACCAAGCGGAATTAAGACTGTAGGCTTTGGATTTCCTTAAACACACATGGCAAGCTGCGGCAGAAACATTGAACGGCATCTGCGACAGTCTGTGCTTTCATTTAGTTGAGCAATGTATACATTAGTCTATAAAAGTGTCTGATTAGCTGACCTGAGGTGATCAGACAGACTTAATAAAGGCTGATCATTTCTGATGATATTATGTGCATCGTGCAGCCGTGTCAGTGTATATTAAATTGTTTTTGTTTTGTTTTTTTTCTGATCCAGAATATACTGTACATAAGCAATATCACACTCATAGCATGATATCGCACTGCTACGAGTATGATAATGCGTTTATACAACAGTTTGACGTCATAATCTTGTCTATAAAAAAGAAAATTATACATGGAGAGTCTCAAAAATCCTTTAGTACTAGGAACTACTTCCGCCATTCATTTACATTTGCAGCTGACTTCAGAACAGCAGAAGTCGTTGCTTAAAAACACGTCACATTAGAACTAGTATTTTGATGATTCTCTAGCGTAATATCTAAAGTGATGACAAAACAGGGAATTTCGCTCACATTTTGAGATTATAAAGCTGAGCGACATGAAATGCCATCAGTCTACTGAGATTTCCTAGTATTTCTCTGTTGCAATCAGGAGATCACAATAATTAACCCTAAAAAAACCAAAGAACAGCAAGCATTTGCAGAAATGGTATGAATGCAGCACTACAACATGCACAAGAGAGAGATTTAGAATGTCACTTACCTGTTTTATAATGATTTGATCAGCTGTAATTTAAAATGCCAAAAGAAAACGGTGAGTTTTTCTCCCCTGAGGACTTATTATGTGGTCTTTGTCGCCATCTTGTGGCGCAACCGTCTTTGCTTTGCTCAGTATGACAGGCTGATGGCCGTCAATCTCCAAAATTCTAATGATTTAAAATAGGCACTATCCTATTATAAATAAACTGCATTGTTGCAATCTAAACAGCTACATAATTGCCTAAAAAGTCTCAAAAGTGCATTATGTTGTTCAACAGCTGCAATATTTGTCCAACTGTAGTGAATCTATTGTTGGGCTGTCACTCTATGTAGGTGAAGTAATGCACAAGGGTGATTCTGTAATTGCAGAATGTCGCACTGCTATCAGCCAATCAGATTCGAGAACCAGACAGAACTGTTGTATAAATAAATGCATATTTTATAATAATTATTTCAGAGCTTTTATTTATTGATGAAGACGTTTGATATGTATGGTTGACTTGAGCATTGATTAATAATATTGTTGTGAAACTAAATATAAATAATTTGATTGCAGTCTGTAGCATTACATTCTGTAGCGTAAGTAATAATAATATTAGTAATAAAAAAATAATAGTAATAATGATAATAATAATAATAATAATAATTATTATTATTATTATTATTATTTTGTTGTTGTTATTTGCTAAATCTGTTTGGAAATGAGACTATTGATGGGAGCTCATGCAGACTCAAAAGGTAGAGAGACATAGGGAATAAAAGGGAAAGAGAGAGAGTCATGTCTCATGACTCATCCTTATGTGTGCTGCTCCAGCTGCCTCTCACTGATCATCCAAACTCAACAAATGACCTTTTTGTTCAAAACCGCTACAAACATACACATGCAAACACACACACACACACACACACACACACACACCCACACACACGCACGCACGCACACGCACACACCGTAGTGTCTCTGTCTGAGTGCATCTCTGTGCGTTTTGTCTTAATCATTTACATGGTTTGTGAGTTGGTGTAACGTCTTGAGTGTTTTTTTGTGTGTGTGTCTGTTTGTATTTGAGCCTTTATGTCATTTAAGGCTTTGACATTCAAATGTAGTTTCTCCATGTTCATAGACCACAGATTGTTAGTCTAACTTCGTCTAGTTATGGTGTAAGTGATCAGCAACTTATTTTTTATTATAGTTTGTGCAATAGTAATATTTATTGTTGTTATTTTTATTCTCTCTCTCTCTCTCTCTCTACTACTACTACTACTACTACTACTACTACTACTACCACTACTACCACTACTACCACTACTACCACTACTACCACTACTACCACTACTACCACTACTACCACTACTACCACTACTACTACTACTACTACTACTACTACTACTACTACTACTAATACTACTACTACTACTACTAATAATAATAATAATAATTATTATTATTATTATTATTATTATTATTATTATTATTATTATTATTATTATTGACATTTCTTGAATTTGCTGCTTTTGAAATTACATCTTTTATATTGAGCTATACTTTTTTTTTCTAAACGGTTTAACTATCATTGGCTGTTACTTTTTCAATTTGCTTGTGACAAGATAAACCAAAACACACCGTTTATTGATTTTAACATCTTGCTTTGCAGTATGTGGGAAATAAAAACATCGCCGTGAGTGTAAACGTGGCATCCTAATTTAATTAGGACCTAACAAACGACTGCTGCTGCAGCTCTTCCCCTCAAAAATACTACAGAGGCTTTGATGTGGACCTTTTTGACTCATGCCTGTAAGCAACGGCACAGCAACGCTTTGGCAAACACCCATACAACCCACAGCATGGAGTTCTGCCATTACATAAGCCGCACATCCCAACATCATTACTTAAGATCATCTCCATTTCCATGTCTCTCGCTCGCTATCATTTGTTCACTGTTGCTGATCAGTGGAGCCCACGATATCTCTCTTTCTCTGTCTCTCTCTCTTTCTGTCTCCCTCTCTGAATAATTAATGGTGTGTTTGACAGGCAGGACACACTCTGGGCGGCTGAGCTCCTCTGGGAGAGAGCCTGTGCTAGGCTGCGTTTACACTCGTGCATTCTTGTTTTGAAACGCAGAACTTTTGCTGTCGTTATGTCGGGTAAGCACACTACTCTACAGTTTCGACCACCGAAAGTAGACTTGCAAAACCTGTTTTAGTCCGTGTAGACGACACACAACACAGGCTACATCCGAAATCGCCTACTACTCAAGTATGTACTGCATTTGAATTTGAATTTGAATTTACTACACGACCGTTAGAAAAGTATGTTCTATACAGTATGAATGTGTGTAATATGAATGGATCTTAGACGTACTACATCTGCCATTTTGTCATGATCATGTGACCAGTTCTCTCGCTTCACTCCCATTTATGAATTCTCATGCGGGGTGTCATGGGATAGCGTAGCGTGCATCGGATGCACACTTCAGAATCTTGGCGGTAATAGTAAGTCATCTGGGTACTTCTCTCATACTGATTTTTGAGTTCTATGAATTCGGACATGCGACTCTGTTCGCATACTGTTTTTAGCGTACTATATGGAATTATGCGATTTTCAGATGATTGGCTCTTTTGGTTAATTAAATTTCCCTCTCTCATTCATTAAGCATATAGATTCTTTCTTTTGGGAAATGCGCCTCAGAGTTTGAAGAAATTGAAACTTAGGAAGCACACATTTTGTATGCTTTCTTGATTTCAAAATGCCTCAATGTTTATTTATTTATTTTTAATTTTTTTTTCAAATGTGAATTAAATGTATGTCCATATTCATTAAAACAGTATATCTTGATATTAAATGTGCACAGTATTGATATCATGAGTACTTCAGGATACTGTAAATAGTTATTTAAGCTTTTGGATAGGTTTTTAACAACAATCATAGTGTATTTGCCATGTTCATAACTGTACAAAATGCTTGGAGACTTAATTGGTTTAGCTTAATAGTTCAAACATGAATGTGTTCCTATATTAATCTGGTCTATTACATATTAAAATATAGATATAATTCTCTGGTAATAGGACTATTGTACATAAACAATGCACAATAAGGCTCCAATAGATAACTTTAGTTAACTTAAATAAACTCACAATGAAAACTACAACATTTTAGGTCATGTTAATGCCTAATAACGTATTTATTGTCATTATCTGATTACAAATCATTATCATTTATTATTTAAGTTAAGAATTAATAAAATTCAGATGCATTTTAAAACTAATATTAACATAGTAACTGTATTAAGTCTGGCTTTTTCTCACAGTTGATTTCAATACATTAACATTTACTATTAAGACTTGTAAAATGTTACCTATTGTACGTCATGATTCTTTTGCGAGTTAATTGGTTACAATAAACTGTAAAAAGCATATACAAAAAGTTAAAGTAACGTTTTTTGCAGTTTAGATAAATATTATAATTTTAAGCAATTAATTGCAACAAGATAATTTAATTAAGTCAAAAGCATATTGTGAATACAAACAGATATCTTATGCTGCGGTCACACTAGAGTGTGCATGTGCGTTCTGTTGTACGGCGCTGCGAAAATGGGCAGGATTAAACAAGATGGTTAGAAATTTAAAAAAGCGAGTGATTGGTCCATGTTTATAATTCCTGTTCAGAGAGGTCATGTTTTGATCTGCGACTGGTCTCACGCAATCATGTGATGTGATTTTGCAGGTCAGAGTTCACCAAACTTTAACGCAGCGAACTGTGAAACTTGTCGCATTTTCTTGCGTTTCCGGTCTGACACATTCGCATGTGTATGAATGGAAGTCTATGGGGGAGAAAAGTGCAGTGTGACTGCAGCTCTATTTGTGTAAACCAAATATTTATTAAACTTTTTTGTTTGCATCTTATGATATAATCTGTTATCATACTGAATAGCATTGTTTCTGTAAAAATAAATAAATAAAAATGGTCATGCAACATTTGATTATGAATAATATTATGAAAACAATTACATTTATTTTTAAATGGGATTTTTTTTAGCTAATTAAATTCAGCAAGATTTTTATATGCCTACATACTCAACCTATGTTGTTTATAACAAATGTCATTACATTTGTGTGATTAATTTGATACACTTTGAATTTGTTATATCGTTCACTAACTGATAAAAACACAATGTATATAGCCCTAGAGTTACATTAGAGATTAATCCTGGCCACACACATCCTCATAAAAGTCTGCCTGTGGCCTGTAGTTTGGGCCCAGTGTGGCCTTTCATACATATTTGAAGTACAGCAGTCATGAGCTTTTCAGATTTGTGCTGTGTTTGTCCTGCTGTCATGAGTTTTAAGTATTAATGCGATGAAAGCGAGTTCATAAGATGAGATTTGGTCTCGTTTCTCTTTGGTTCCACTCTATGATTTTAGATTTTTTTGATCTTTTCTCTACCGTCGCTCTTTTAGCGAGGTCTGACTAAGTCTTTTATAAAGGCACATCGTTATTTTTAGATTAATAAATGCAGTCATTTCAGCGCTGTGCAGGATTTTAGGCTTTAAGAGAGGTGAAAATTGAATCTGAAAGCAAATATCAAAAGGTCCCACTGATCTGATATCAGACGGCATCAAAATATTGTTTCAAGTGGTTGTTAAAGTTAAAAACAAATAGTCTGTAGCTTATTTGCTTATTTATGTAGTTCCCAAACCATTAATCTTGGCAAACAGGAACATACGTTTCTGATTTTTATTATTTTACATTGAAATCAGATCTGGAAGAATGGTCAGCTTATTATATTCTCCTTTGTAATTCACAACACAGTTACATGCATTACTGGTAACCAGGGCTGCATAATATATCGTTTCAGCATGGATATCCCAATGTGCGCAGCTGCAATAGTCACATCGCTGGATCTGCAATGTCAATTTGGGATATAGTTGACAAATGCTTTTGACACATGAGCACTCAAAAGTTGTAAATACATATTATTGTAAGTCAAGATTACTTAAATCTATGTAGTTTAACAACTTGATGTGCTAAAAAGTTGGGATTACTTGTTTAAATATTGTAAGTTGAACAAACTTATAATACTGCATTTAATTTTATTAGTGAGAACAGCAATTGCTTTTTACAGTGTAGGAGCCACAATTAAAAACATACATTATTGTGAAGTAATTGCAAAGTTTAGTCATAAAGCTACCAAATAGATATGTATATATTTCTGTGTGTTTTTAAGGCCTGTGAATGTTTAAGCATTTCAAGTTTAAAGCATTCATGCACAAGAAATTTACATTTTTGTAATTTTAAGAAAGATTGTGTTCATGTACAATATATAAACAATGAAAATTATACAGTGTCATTTTACGTTTTATTATTCAAATTGTATTCTTAAATGCTTTAAGGTTTCCTAGTAGGTAATCTAGTATTTATTTCATTTCTAACTTTGCTTTACTGCATTTATCAATGCCTGTGATTGGTTTATTACATTTTATGCATATGTGCTCTTCTACAAAATCATCCTATTCAATCTAAAATTCCACTCAAAATCTAGTCATCTGGTAAAATTATACTCAATATCGCAATATGTATCACAATATATATATATATATATATATATATATATATATATATATATATAAAAAATATTGCAGTTTTTTCCAATATCGTGCAGCCCTACAGGTAACTAAAATAGTAAGAATTTTTAATCTGTCAACATTAATGTGATGTAATGTTTCCCCTTAAACTGTGACACTTTTTTTTAAGGTCATCTAATTTACAGATGTTCACATTGTTGCAATTGTTACTGTTGTACACTAAAGTTCCATGCATTTTGGCTTTGCACACACTAAACAATGCTGGTTTATTTCAGCCAAATTCTGAGTGTAATAGGGACTAATCCAATTTCTAAGTTAACTTTTTTATATATATTTTTATTAATAGGACCAAATTTAACCCAATATTTGGGTTAGCCCATATTTTATCCAATTTTGATTTAAATAACCCAGCATTTCTTAGTGTACACTGAAATGCTTCTTGTTAAAGACTTAAAATGAGCTGAATTGACAATTCTTGAGGTTTAAGGCCCAACTTAATTTTTTTTAGGTTCAACCCACTTAAATTTGTTAAAACGATTATGCTAATTTAATCGATTTGTGTTGAGACAACATGAAGTAATTATCTAGAACCCAGCTTTTTTTTTACACTTGTTCTGATCTATGGGCAATTGTGAGGACTAATGTTGTTAAACTTTGTGAAACATGAAATTGCAACTTTTTTTTTGTTTACAACTTAAAAATAGATCATTTGTACCATCAAAATCTAATTGGATGGAAAAGAAAATGCTATGAAAATGCCTTAAAAGTAGTCCTTTTAAGACAAAATGCCTTGTACAGTGCACCTGGATTTTTGGTTTATTTGAAAGTCATATCAAAGATGAAGCTGAATCAAAGGATAATAGCAGAACAGAGTGCTTTATTGATGTTTTTTTTTCTTCATACAGTTTGTAAGACCTGAATGTGTGAATCCCAGTGTGTTTTCTGCATTTTAAACCCATTTCTTCTTCAGTCTGTAGTCATTTTGTCTGCTATCTCCCAATCTTTTGCATAACTTCTCTTATTATTTTTTTCTGAGAGCTTTTATTGTGTTTGTTCATCTTTCTTCATCTTAACCACTTCGTCTCAATGCCACAATCTGAAAGTTTTAGACAAGTCTTTCCTGGTGTGAATGAACTCATTGTTAAGTGCATATTTTGTCCAATTGTCCATCGCCACCCCCAACAACCCCCCCTTGTACTCTTGCTTTTGTTTGTCTGTTCATCCACTGGTTCAGTGTTCACTGTATGAGGAGCTTGCAGGGGTTTTTGAGTCGCTAGTTTGTTGCTAAGTGACTAGATGAGAGAGAGAGAGAGACTAAAAAGAAAACGATTCAGTCTCTTTCTTTCTGACATTTTGTCGTCTTTTGAACGGAGCACTTTTATAATAAAGCTTAAATTCTTGCTCACCATTTCTTTGAGCTTTGCTTGTTGTTTTTTCACAATGTCTTTTATTTATCTTTGCTCAATTATGTAGTGCTGTGTTGTGTGTTTTTGTGTTTGTTTGACTTCTCATTTTAGAGTCTGCATCAAACTATTTTTATGTACATAGAAAGCATATTAATATTTTTATGGCATATTTATGGCATTTTATGTTTAGTTGTTAATGCAAGTGATGTTAAAATATGGATAAAAGGATATTCTATTGTCATTTAGCCTGACATATACAGTATATTTATAAATGTACATATTCCTGCATATTCTTGATGATTGACAATTTATGTTGGTTTAACTACTTTTTACACCAAATGATGTTTTAGTAGACTTCAGTGAAAAATAAATAAATAAATAAATGCTTATATATTTTTAATAATAGATAAATTAACTTTTCATTTGAGTCTGCATTAAATTAAATTACCAAACTATTTTTATGTACATAAAGCATATTAATATTTTTATGGCATATTTATAGCCATATTGTGTGTGTGTGTGTGTGTGTGTGTGTGTGTGTGTGTGTGTTCTTATAAAGGAAAATACTTTTATTTAAGGTAACTACTTTTATGGTTTAAAAGCTGTATTTATTACTTTGGATATAAATGTATGAATTAAAATAGCTTTGAGGGTCGTATCATTTGACTTAATGTATTTTAAAAAGGTAAACATTTTACATATTCTTGAACTTTTAGCATGTATATAAAACTTACCGGTATGATCGCATGCTGAAAACCATCTTTTTCCGTACACTTTCATCAGCGTGAAGATGCAGTTTGACTGCAGTGCTCATGTCAGTGTGAGTTGAGGTGAACGTTTCCTGCAGAGGGCACGCAGACCTCCTCTGAGCCTAAACTCAACGCACTGTGCACACAATTAGCCTCCCAGCTATTTTTTTCCTGCTAAAATAGAAGCAAATTAAAATGCTGTCATTACCCCTTCCATGGAGGGAGCTGTGTGTCCTAAGGCTGCCGGCCGTGCAAATGAGACACTGGTGGCTTTCGCTGAAGCCCCTGTTGCTGGAAAAAAACACTCAATGGTCTGTATGTTTGTGCTGGATGAAGGTGTAGGACTGCATGTCTTGATCTAACGTGGTTCTCCTTTGCAAATACATATAAAAGCAATGTAACTTGACCCTAGTTTGCTATATTTATTTTATTTACCTTTATTTCTGCATATTTATTTACTTTTATTTAGTTTTTTTTTGGTAATGTAAAGTGTGGTATGTATATAGATACATTCATAAAGCCTTGTACTTTGTATTAATTTCAAATTGAAAGTGGAAAACCGCGTTAGTTGCTTTTTATCAAGTGGGAATTAATCTATGTAAGAGTAAATACCAACACATAGGCTCTTTAATCAAAATGTCAAGACTAAAAGTCAAATATCCTGCTAGAGGTTTTCCATTTTTATACATATTTATATGGGAGAAGGATGATTTTGCATTAGCATATGATTTTATATTCATAGAATTATATATTAAACAAGTACCTACTGTTTCATGTTATTTTCAGTCAAATTGACATATATAAACCATATATATATATATATATGTATGTATGTATGTATGTATGTATGTA
>CAIGQZ010000320.1:12000838-12032201 GCA_903798205.1 Danio tinwini | reverse complement strand
ATGTGTGTGTATATATATATATATATATATATATATATATATGCAGACTCTGACTATAATGATAATAAGTAAAGCCTTCTAAAAGCATACAAATAAAAATAGAGGGATTAAAACCATAATGATAATAGGACAGAGGGATAGTATCACAGACAAGATGGCGCCGCGTACACATCGCAAGGCTCTGTGTCTCTTCAGTTTTCATCTTGAATTGTACATATCCGCTGCACATATAGATTTGTAATTGTTCATATCTATCTGCTTCTGATTATTAATAGCAACCTCTACATATGTTCATCTATTGTAAATCTCTGTTCATAGTTAATACAACCTCTATATAATGTTGATAGTACATCCATCTGTAAATATCACCATACTGTAGTTTTCCATAATTGCACTTTATAATATTCTGCACTTGCTGCTATTACACCCCTGGTTAGACCTAAAGTGCATTTCAGTGCTTTGTACTTGTACATGTATAATGACAATGAAGTTGATTCTAATCTAATATCATTGATATTCACTTATTTTCAGTAGATAAATGATAAAATCACGAACAACCAGTCATAATCTATTTTGCTGTATTGATTTAAATCTCCAGCACATGCACTTGTTATAAACAGAATTTTATTTTTGCATTGGTATGCATGCTAATTTGGTTTCGTTTATATTTACAGACCTTTACAATCATGCCTTAATGGTTGGTATTAGTAATAATCAGTGTTACGATTTTCCTCAGCGTTCAGTAAAACTCTAGTAGGTAGACCTGTCCTCTTTTCTCCTTTAGCATTTCCAGGTGCCAGCAGTCAAATCCCTCTGTGTCCTTCCAAAAAGAGGAAATGCCCTTCCAAGAGAACCCCACTCCATATACTCACATTCACGCGGCACAGCTTTTGTCTTTTTTTATTAAAGAGGCCACGAGAACACCTTTCATTGTGATCCGTTTTTCATTGCTTGTCTTTCTTTACCCCAGTAATGTCACTGTGACCCAAATACAGTTCCCCCTTAAACTTCCTATGAGGGCTGTTTGTTATATGTACAATGCTCAGCATATATAAGTACACCCCTCAAAAATCTGTCTTTTCAATTCATATGTTTTTATAGGAAGCTATACAATATTATATTTGTGCATATACGCTAGATTAGTCAGTACTGAAGCCAGATCTGGAGCTTATCTAACAATGTATTTATATAATAATTATAACATTATAACATAAACATTCCAAATTTATATAATATAGACAAATATCAAATACAAATTTTAAAAACAGGATAAATCAAGAGAATTTAGTTAATTTTTGTAGGTTATACTTTATTTGCAATATCTTGCTTGAATTTAATTGTATTATCTTTCAATTTCTAAATATGTTTGGTTACTAAAATATTATTTATTTATTAATAATTAATTAATATTAATATTTATTCAATATATCTGTTTAATAAATCAGTTTTGTTTAAATGCACCAAAAAACATTGCCTATATTTACTGAGAAATGGATAAAAAATGTTATTTTCAAAATGCTGTGTCTTCAATTATGCTGAGCACTGTATATGGCAGAATAAAAATTCATTTCTAAAGTGTTTTCACATTGGGAAAAATATGGAGAGCTTAACGTGTTTTAGAGGTTTGGAAAAGTGATCCAAAATATATAAATGTTTGTTTGCGTATTTATTTATTTATTTGGGAGGTGAAAACACTGCTAACAAAGGCTGCATTCATTTGATTAAATCTACACTGATAACAATAATATTGTGACCAATTGATATTATGCAATTACAATATATTTTAATTTAATGTGATCTGTGAAATTATAATGACTAATCATGTGTTTATAATGTGTTATGTATTCGGTGTCGCATGATTTTTTCTGAAATTGTTGTATTATGCTGACTTGGTGATGAAGAATCCAAAGTTTGAAAGAAAAGTGTACGATTTTGGATCTGGTTCATGCATCTTATAACACATTTTTCCCCTAAAAAGGACTCAATTAAATAAATCGAAGACTGCAATCTATTAACATGAACGAGTGTATGTTCTGCTCTACAATATTCATAGTTTGTCAAAAATAATCATAATCATAATATTAAAATGCAAAATGTGAGTTGTCAGTAAAATAACAGTAGTAATAATAATAATAATGTTTTGTATGAAAGGAGAGAAGGTTAACTCCCCTTGACAAGGACGGAAGAGGTCTCAGTAGCCTTCAACACACATACGGTTAAGGCATTGCCACCTACTTTGTGGCATCTCTAACCGTGATTTTTTTAGGCATCATGGTGGCACAGTGGGTAGCATGATCCCCTCACAGCAAGAACGTCGCTGGTTCGAGCCTCGACTGGGTCAGTTGGCATTTCTGTGTGGAGTTTGCATGTTCTCTTTGTGTTCACGTGGGTTTCCTCCGTGTGCTTCGGTTTCCCACATAAAGACCAAAGATATGTGCTATAGGCGAATTGGGTAAGCTTAATTGTCCGTAGTGTTTGTGTGTGAATGAGTGTTTATGGGTGTTTCTTAGTTGCGGGTTGCGGCCGGAAAGGCATCTGCTGTGTAAAACATATGCTGGATAAGTTGGCGGTTCATTCCGCTGTGGCAACCCCAGATTAATAAAGGGACTAAGCCGAAGAGAAAATGAATGAATAATAATAATAAATCAAAATTATAATTTCATTTGATGTGTTCCATTCAGTTATTTGCTCTTTTCCAAACTTGCTTTTAAACCTTTCCAGCATGGTGGGCAGATTTTTTTTATAATGTTTCTTTAACCCTGTTATCCCCATGAACTCTTTCTGAGGAATGGCTTTGAACAGCTTCCTGAAGTGAAGTGGCCTTGAGATGGAAAGAGATTTAGTTAGTCCTCGTTCACGCTCCTGCCCTCACCCCTTGGCCCTGTAGCCGGTCATACGTGTTTTATAAGGCCTCTAAACTGATTCAGTGTGGTAATACAGGCGGCCATGTTGTGTGCCCGCTGTTTTATGACATGACTTTACTGAATCGGGTCACACACAAACACACACACACACACACACACACATTGCAGCTTTATTGTTCTCTGTTCCTCACTCCTCTCCAGTTCTTTTAAGACAGCCTTTAGCTCGAGCTTCAGATGGAATGACAGAACAGAGTGATAATTGTCGTAATTGCTGAGGGAATTAAACAGCACAGCCGCGTTGATATAACGCCCCTCGCCATTTCCGTCCTCTCTATCTCACTGTCGTTCTCTTTCAGTGGCTCGCGCTCATGCAGCGCTGGCGTAATCTTTTAATCAATGATATCGAGCCGTGTTATTGTGGTTAGGAGTTTTATTCACCTCCTTCAGTGGTTGAGTGTGAAAACCTGTGGCGATTCCTTCTCGTTTTGAGGAGAATTGAGATATTATGTCTTTCTGAAAGGTGCCGTTGTGTGTGAAGGGGCCATTATCCACTAAAGAGCTGTTGGGCTAATGCTTGTTTATGCGTGTAAATGTGTTTATGCGATGAACAGCCAAAGGTGGAAGTTTTATAGGTGCTTCTAGCACTGGATTGAATGGTTACCATGACGATCAGGTTGTTGGTTGCCATGGGAGCCTCATCCCGGTTTCTACTTTGGCCCATTCACACTCGACAGCTGTCATCACACACAGATTTCCTCAAGCCAGCCTTCCTCTTCCCCTCCCGTGTTTGATCAACACCATTGCATTCTCTCCTCGTTTCACTCTGCAACTCCTCCTCCTCTCCTTTGATCCAGTCTCCCATCCCTTTTCCTCTCCTTCATTCCGGCAGTCTCTTAACTCCTTGTGTGTGTTCGCTCATGGGTATTCCGACTTTTCTAGCTAATTAGAATGTGTACAAAATGAAGCGAGCGTGTCGCGTTTCAGGTGTGTTATGCGTATGTGTGTGTGTGAAGTTCTAGTCCCCTGCTGTGGGGCCCCGGGGCCTTTCTATCCTCAGGAATCAGCTCTGGGAGTGTAATCCTGCAGTAGCTTACTCCAGCACAATGCCTGACCTCTTCTGGCAGACAGGACACCCTGACAACCCAGAGGCGAGGGCCTAATCTTCCTCCGTTGTTCCCCCAACCCGCACAGCTCGAGAGGAAGGGCAAGCAGGACAGAATTCATCTACAGACCTTCAAATCAAGTTGAAATTTACCCGAATAGTGGAGAAAATGAGAAGTCGATTTGTCTCATTATTCAGGGTCTGAAATTAGTGACATTCCTGAAAAAAAGATGTCCTAGAAATTGATTTACAAGTGCAGACACTTTTTGGGATCGCTATTGAAGGTTTTTAGCAGAAGACGCTTTTCGGGATGTTGTATCGGTATATTGATATCAGGATCCTTGAGATGGTATAACAGCGCCTTACCTTATGTATAAATTGAGTTCATGTGTTTGTATTTGTAGTCCAATGTCTGGGTCAGTGTGGATTTGTTAATGTATTGTAGACGGTAAGCTCGTCACAGGCGATTGTTCAATTACGTTGTCCTGAATAAGTGTGCATCTGAGCTCATAATGGTCTCATAGCTCTCCCTTTAGGCAGAACAAGAGCTGTGCAAAGTCACATTAACAAGATGGCTAACCCAACATTACACATTACTTTCTGATACTTGCAGCCGTAAACTTCTAGCAGCACTATTGACTGATGGTGCAAAGGCAAAGCTATCAAGGGTAATTGGCAAAAAAAGATATACCATATGGTCTGGATCATAACGGTTGTTAATCCAATCCAAATAGTTCTCTGTTCTGCTTCTGCTAACGTTTGGATGAGTCTGTTAGCGCTGTAACGTGCAATAATAATACAAGTATTAATGGCAAAAGCATCTGCTTTTTAAAAGGCTCCACAAAGAACACAGGTTTCACACAAATGTGTTTGCAAGAAAAACATGTCCGCGCTTCTGAGAGTCTTCTCATCATTTGTGTTCCAGTCTGTGCCTATAAATGAGTTCTGCACAACTTAAAAAAGAAAATGAAAATAGCTGCAGCTATGCTGACATTTTTGCTCAATTACACTAATGAGAGCATTAGGAGCGTGTGCATTTGTGGCTCCGCCAGCCAGAACTCTGAAATGGAGCTTTTTCACGCCTGAGCAGGGAGGTTCAGAGAAAGCCGTCTTAACTGCAGAGTGCATGCTGACAGCAGGTTGCTCGCTAGGTGTAACGTTTGGCCAGAGGAACACCATCGCTGTTCTTTCTCTTTATTGCTTTTCTTGAGCACATTCTTGTGCCAGAAAGCGGCTGGAATTTGGCCGTCGTCGTCTTGCCCTCCTCTTTAAAGTGATGCAGTAAGCTTCCTGCGCTTTTTGTTAGTCCCCACAGGTACATTTGCCTCTGTGGCTTTCTTTCCTTCACTTCCAATGGCCTGCTAATGGCTGTGTTTGTCATGATCTAGACACAGTAACGTGGCTCATGCCAGTGGAATTGGGAGGTGAGCCATGTGCCGGGACTGCTCTATTCACCCCTCCTGCATGCCAGCAAGAGTCCCGACATTATCTGAGCGTCTTGCGCACAAAAAAAAAACTTGCGCCGTCTGCCAGCGCTGCACGCAAAATCTGGCACCAGGCACATCTTGCACCACGGGCCTGGGGGCTAAGCTCTTGATGTTTATGTTCGGCAGGAGTACCGTGGGATTAGAGCTAGCACAGGTGTACGGCAAGCCAAGTTTGTGTTCTTCCAGAGTTTTAGCATCCTAGCCATTTTAAAATGGGAAATAGTTTTAGCATGACCCCTTTCTGGCGTAGCCTATGCATCAAGTGCATCTTTTCCATTTCCCAGAAGCCTCTGGGATGCTGACTTAGATTTACAGCTGTATTAATCTACTCTATGTATCCAGCAGTCTTGGCATCAGTGCTCGCATCTAGAAACGAAGCCGCCACCGCTCGGCATGCTGTCACCTGAGCTGATTTAGCAGGTGCTAACCTCTATCAGCCAGGAAATGTCAGTCTGCCTTGGGCTGCGTTTGTGTGCCGCATCCTTAAGGGCAATGCTCGCTGATTAGAGCGTGTGCCTTTCAGAGCGTTCTGAAATATGACCTGTTTCAGAGACGTGCCTCATGTCAGCATACCTACTACTTTGCTGCACTTTCCTTTAATTAGCATGTCACAGGTGAATGTAAACAAGCTAGTGCTGATCCGTATCCCAAAGAGGCGCCCCCTGTTGGTAATGTTGTAAAAAACTACTTTTGTTTCTTCCTTGAAGACACTAGGTATTTATTTTTTGCCACTTTTTTATTTATTTATTTACAGGTACTATGAGCACCATCTCTGAACTTTTAGATCCTGGTAATACTGATGCAATGCACCAGCTATGTTTCCTGTTTTCCCTGCAGGTTTGCCTGAGGAAGCCCATTCGTAGTGCTATGGGCAAAGAGATGAACTCAAACATCTTAAACAGACGTTACAGTGTCTGTCGATCACCAGAAGCAACGTTGGTTCACTTAGCACTCATATTTGCAACACCCAAGGGAGTTTTTGGTCAATAGGAGTACAGCACAATTGCTATCTGCTTGAGTGAGGAAAGACCAAAATCTCCTAAACTGTTTTTAGTACCTCAAGGGTACATCATTTTACTCAAAGCTGTTGTTGTGCATCTCTTTTGGGTAGTTGAAGTACAATGTTGCACTGGCAGATTCCACCTAATGGCAACATTCATTTGTTGGAATTTGAAGGATCTGTATTAGTATATTTATATTTGCCGTCTGTTATCATTGGTCGACACTTGTATTTCACCATTGAGTCATGTTTGATTGGTGTGGTCATGTCATGTTCTTAATTTGTGATTTTTCATACCTAATATGTCAGTGCAGTAACCTTTAGGGAACTTAAGTGACAAGGTACAATTCTCTAAACGTACAATAAAAAAAAAAAAAGTATATTTATATTTCTATATGTGTGATGTCACGCGATGGTGCCAATATGGCAGATGTGAAAATAGATTTTATACTAAGCCAAAGGCATTCAAACTCATTGTACACACTTTGATAAGAGCCAGATTTTAAGCAAGTGCAGTATATTACTGTCCAACATTTTGAATGCAGCTATTGTCTCAGCTCTTGGTCTATTTATGTTGATTGAATGTGGTTCTAGATTGTCTGTTTATAAAAGATTGACTTTTGAATGACAGCAGCATAAAAGGAGTGTTGCTGTGCTCAGCATATTGGCCATATAAACACTTTTTGCTGGTTACATTCTGAATTGTTTTGTGGTTTCGCTGTCCCCTCCATCAGAAACTGCATTTTAATGGAGCCTCATTGTTAAGACTTTATAAAGATATGGGAATACTTCTTTGTGTTTCTTAAACAATCTCATTTAGAGTACACATTTTCATTTTTCCCTCACTCTATTTTTCTGAAGTGTTTATGTTGTTCTATTAAAAACCAGAGACTGCCTGCCTGCTCATAAAACCATCTTAGAATTGCATAACTGCTCTCACTGTATCTTAATATATTGGATTTGAATCCATCACCTTGAATACCGCGTTTACATTTAAGCAATTATGCACAGTTCAATGGCTTCCTAAATGGTGACAATAAATAAGAGGGAAAATAGCTTTTAATGACCTACAAATTCCACAATGCACCACCCTGGTTAATACCTCACCATTTAATGCATACTCAATCACTGATCTTTAAAAAAAAAAAAAAAAAAAGAGGCACAATATATTTTCCAGCACAATGTGTGGGAAAAAAATGACAAAGATTGTCATAGTAGTTTAGCTAATAATTCTGTATTTAAAGATCAATTAATCTTTTGCAGAAATGTAACATGGTTGAAGTAATATGTAAACGCTACACACAGCAATCCAAATAGCCCACATCCCCTATCTCCTTCCTTTTTTTTCCTTGAAGCCATGTGCTTATGCCTCTTTGCCATAGCAAATCAGAGGGGGTTTGAAAACTACTGTCTTGCACAGCTACTTTGTTTAATTTCCCCCTATTGAAGTCACATGAGCTGTTTGTCAGGCATCATGAAGAAAATGCAAAGTGCACCAAATGGAGTCGTTTTGCTGCAGTGTTTGCGCTCAACCCTGCATCTGAAGCACATGCCCTCTGGGTCGTGTTTTAAACATGTAGAGGACGAAAAGGGCACAATTCTTCCTTGCGCTGACTCAGTTTGCATGACGTTAAAATGGAACAGGCTACACCCCCCCCCCCCCCCCCCAAAAAAAAAAAAAAAAAAACTAACAAAAAAAAACTCATACGACACCAGAGGCATGTGAAATGACACCGACGAGATATGCAAATGTGTTACGGAGAGGGGCCTATAAACCTCAGATAGTTTTCTACTTTAAACACTCACTAAGGGCTGTGCTGGTGTGTGCATGCTGACAGTTTTACTACTTGCATTGTCTATTGAGAACTCTAGCTCTGTGTTTTTTTGGTCTTCAGGCGTAAATAATGATTTTATAGCAATCTTTATGTGAAGTGAGTATTATTTGTGCAGAGAGTTACTTGATTTGCAACTCTGTGAAGAAACTGAGTAGCTACGCCTTTGTGTTTACTCTTTTTAAGTGCTCGGGCGCTTTCAGTATGCCAGCTCTGAGGTTAACAAATGGTGAGAGGGAATCTGTGCACCGGCCATTAACTGTAGACGGTGGCATCTGAATTTATGACGGGTGACTTGGTACCCCAGCACTGCTCTTTCCTGTGTTTACTTCATGGGTAATTGGACCCTCTTCTCAGCGTGTATGGGCAAGGGTACGATAGAACAAAACCTAACAAAACGGAGATTAACGGCGCTGTCTTTTATTTCGGAGGCCTCTGTGGCCGTCATAAAGCCATTTGTTTTATTTCCGACCAGAACTGAGGCTCAGACAGAAGTGCAGCCAGTTAACATCTGTTCAGGAGCTCTCGTGGGAATGCCAACGAGAAGGTCAGACAATGACAAACGCTCTGTTAGCTTTTTGTAAAAGGGCTGTTTTGCAAAAAAAAAAAAAAAAAAAAAAAGAAGGTACAAATATTCCCATTTAAACCACACCAGACTAATGCACAAGGTAGATTTCATATGCTAATATTCTGTTTAGAAGTTGGCAGTAAGTAGCAGTTCCTCTAACTAGGAGAATGTTAGCAATGCCTGCCAAGGTCATGAGTTTGATTCCCAGGAAATGCATGGGCTGATAAAGTGCATAGACTTTTTACGTAGTGTAAATCAAATGTGTTCATAACTTTTTTGCACAGTCTCAGTGGTCCAACAAAGTGTTTGACTATGTTGCTTCTGTTAGTCAATCAAACACTTAAAGTTTAGAATTTGGTGTTACGTTGAACTCTAGGCTTGCAAGGAAAAAAAAATGCTGCTGTTGTTTTGTATTGCCATTTGTTTTATTTAATTTACATTGGATGGTTTATTGGCTTCTGTGTTACTTGTTGTACATGGTCGTAAATTTTAAATGCTTTTTGCAAAAAATTCATGTATTTAAGGTAGGTCTGCGCAATATATGGTTTCAGCATCGACATGGCAATGTGCGCATCTGCAATAGTCACATCGCAAAGATATGCAATTTCCAGTCTGAATTCTAGTTGACCAGGAGGTACAGGATTGTATTTAATTACTGTATTTATGTAAACTTTTTATGATTTATGCAAAAAAATAAAACACTTGCATCTTAGTCTAAATATTAACATTTCAAAGCGAAAACTAGATTGTTTCACGTACCCCGCTGGCAGATCATTTTCTTAAAACAAGCAAAAAACTCTTAATTTTCACTTATTTCTTCTGACGGTGAAAACTAAACAAGATTTTTACTTGGTATAAGAATTGTTTTGATATTTGGAGTAGAAACAAGACAAAACAAACAACTTTTTTTACTATTAGACTCTCCAGAAAAACCATCAAATAGAGCTATCCAAACCATCTTGTGAGACTGTATTCATATCGCAATATTTATCACATAAAATATCCTTTTATATTTATACTTTTTCCAATATTGTGCAGCCCTAATTTAAGGGATAGTTGACCATTTACTCATCTTTAAGTGGTTCAATGACTTTGAGTTTCCTTTTTTCTGTTGAAAACAGAGGATGTTTAGAAAAGTGTTTGAAACCTGTTTGAAACCAGAAAAGCAAATACTATAGAAGTGAATGGTGCAGGTTTCCAACATTCCCACAGAAAAAATAGTACTCAAACTGGTTTGTGACAAATGAAAAGTGAGTAAATGATTTTCAAGTTTTTGTTTAAAGTATTAGGAATAATTAAAAGAACTGGAAGTGCATTTTAAATTATTTTAATTATTAATTATATCAAGTGGATCTTTGTAACCAATAAAAAAGGCCATATTTCAGCTGTTTATCTGTCTTGGAGATATCGCAGTCTATCACCTTTAATTGCCCTAATAAATAAAATGCATCGTTTATGTGTGGGGGACAGTAAATAAACTGTTAATGACCCTTTAAAGCACTAGTAATGAACCCATACAGCAAAAAAATACAACATAATGGAGGCACAACAATGACATACCCTCCCTGCGAGGTATAGGCCAGGTTTCTTATTCCCCCTCTTCCATCATTTCAGGGATGTCTATCATTGACCCCACTACCTACATCCCATATTTAGTTTATCCCATTTCCACTTCTTATAACTTCTCTAGTGCAACCCAATCATCACAGCCGTAACCTTTCTCTCTTCAGCTCTAGCTGGCAGTCTTGTCTCGCCCTTTCACTCTAAAACCCCTCTCCCTCATACGGCTGCACGTTTGCTCCTCCTAGTCCTTTGCAGTCTGATGTATATTTTTATGCAACATTTCTCGTCATACGTTGAAAGCACTTGTGTCCTCCACTAGTCTTCTGTGTCATTTCTTAACAGCATCCTCTCTATCGTTCCCTGTTGTTTAGCCAGATAACCTTTTGTAAATGTCTGCATCATGAGCCACACTGCATCCCAGTTCCATGAATAGGGGTCGCTTTCTCTCGCCGGTGGCCTGAAGAGCATGAAGGGTCCTCAAACCCTGTGGCAGAATGTGCCATCTTCCCTTTTATTCTCTTTTTCTGCTTTTATATGCTGCTTGCTCAAGGATCCACTTCAGCCCTATACAATGCTCCATTAAAACCCAGACTGGCAATTATAGTTGTGGCGTTCGGCTGCATAAACGCGCCGATCACTGACTGTAATTGCAGTTTTTAAAGTTATTGCAGCAACACCGACATTGTTTGTGAACAAGGGTTATAAGTTGTGAAGTGTGGTGTGATAAGGGGATGCTTTTCATATCCGTGACAGTTGCACAGAGTAAAGTTTGAATGATCTGATGCTCAACCAATACTGTGAATTTAAGGAAGGACTTAATCAAAAGAGTGTTTGGTAGATCTTTTAGGGACAAAAAATGTAAAACGGTTCCCCCAGCGATTTGTGGAATTTCATGTTTTAGATCTTTTTAAGTATTGCATTTATCTGCTGCATCAGTCAATGCATGAGTGAATGACATATGTATGTAGGTTGGAGTTATTTACAGTTTTTTCCAAGGTGTTTTTTTTTAAGAAAGACAGCCAGAAGTACTGACAGACCTGTATACGAAAAATACTATTGACTTGAAGCACAGACACAAACAGTACGAGACTGGTCTTAACTGGGGCGCTGCACAGCCTACAGCCACAATCATTTTTGTTTGGTGTGTGCGCTTGCTAGTACAGTGCGTGCTAGGCATACAGTTGTCTCGCTGTGTCCAGATGTCCCAACTTTGTGAAGGGTGTGTGTCTGTGCGAGCTGGATCAATTATCATGTAATCAGCTTTAATCTCCCAGGCAGCCTGCATGCACTCAGTCAATATGCCCAGCAATGCAAACATGCATTATAGTTTATTATCCTTTAATACGCCATCAATTTGTGGCCTAATTCTTTTCTATCATCCATTATTTCTTATTCACACGTTTCAATTATTCAAGGTAGAAAACACTTGCTGACAGTCAAACAAACCTCGCTGAACTGGGTGAGAGGAATGCAATAATGTACATGTCGCAGTCAAAGCTTACGAGTCTGTGCAATATGTCATGACGCACCTCTTCTGAGCATACAGAAGATGCTTGGTTTATGATGGCTCACCGCCTGTCAGTCTAATGCATTGGCTCATAAATGCCTGTTGGAAACACATAGTAATTTAATAAAATAAATTCTAAACATCGGTTTACAGAATATCAAAATGTCTATGCTGTTTGCGTCATGGTTTAGCAACAAACATTTCAGCTCTAGTAAAAAATACATGGGGTTAAAAAGAAGTGGATGCCTTGCTCAAATTGCTTAACTTTGAACAAACGGCTCGAATATGCTAAAAGCAAAGGCAGACCAGCTTTTTTGTTCAGACCCCTGTCTTTTTCTGTGTTCTGTGAAACCATTTGCAGGCAGAAATTGTTTAAACAGCCATAAAAAATTGTTCTATGACCTCCCAGTCATTTGTACCTCACAGTGACAGCAGAATTTGGGAAATAAGATAGTGGAATGTCTTTTTAAAATGTATTTATTTATTTTTTTTAACCAGCCGTCTCTTGTGATGGAAAATCAGTTCACAAGTAAATTATATAAGCTCAGTTAATCTACTGCAGCGCTGGAAAGCATACAAAAGAATAAAGAAAACCGAGAAAAGCAGCCCCTGCCCAGCCTTTTAGACTTGAGCGGCACCCAGCACTCTGAGGGTTAAAGCAGAACTGCAGTGAGTCCTACTGCAGTGTCTAAAGCATTTGGCTGATCGCAACAGTACATCAAGAGACGGGGGGAAAAAAAAGCTAAACGGTGGTCCTTTTTTTTCTTCTTTTCTTCCAAAAATCCTTTTATTGCATTTGTAACATTTGGCACAGTACAAATTCATGGTGCTTTTACAAGATAAACCTGCAAAGATCAACATTGACCTTTATCTTTTATGTTTTTAAAAGAAAGACTTTTCAGTATAAATGTTTTTTTTGTCGTTGCTGTTGAAATTTTCACTGCATTCTCCGTAGCATTGTTTAGAAATCACACGGAATGCCCTTTTAAACAAGACTACCCTCGTTTCTTAAATCCAGTACAGCATCTTAAAACAACTCATCTTTTAAATAGGAGTTATAAGTTAGAAAATAGTTTCAATTTATTTTTTTATATAATCTGCTTCTCTATTACCAGCCCATGGTAGTTTGTTTTTCCATATATATTTATTTATAAGCATGTACAACAAGAATCAGTCTTTAGGAATTGCACTCTGTACAAAAAAAGTAGCTCCTGTCTTTTTTTTTCTCTTGTGCATTCTATTGCATGTTTTTATGCTGGGGTGATGGCGGGCTTATAAGGGGGGCAAGAGGGTCATTTTCACTGAGGTTTTGATTTGTTGAGGGCCAGGCTATATCTGAGTCTCTTGTACTTTCTCCTTGGTGTGAGTTTTTATAACAAGGGCTTCAGGAGAAGCTGTGATAGCACTGGGCATGGTTCGAGGCAGAGAATTTCCAATGCTGTTGCTTTCTGTCCATTTGGCACTGTGGCCTGGTGGCTTGTAGGTGTTATATTTGGGCTTCATAGTGCTGTAGTCCATCTTATGTGGGCTGTAGTCCACATTATGAGGACTGTAATCCTTTTTATACTTGTGAGGGCTGAAGTCACAACTGACATATTCCGCTTTGAGAGGGCTGTACTCTGCCTTGAAAGCACTGTAGTCAGGTTTGAAAAGGCTACAGTCTGTCTTGAAAGAGCTATAATCGGGTTTGGGCTTGGGCATACTGTAGTCAGTTTTTGATTTCGGAACACCGTACCCTGCTTTGAACGGACTGAAATCTGGTTTAGGAGTATGAGATTTGTAGTCCGGTTTGTGGGTGCCATATCCATGTTTGTATGGGCTTTGTTCAGGTTTTTTGTGTACATGGTAATCCGGCAAGGACTTGTGTGAATAGTCCATGAGTTTCTGAGAGCTGTATTCCAGAGTAGGTTGGTACATATAGTCTGTTTTAGCTTTGTAAATGTTGTAGTCCGACTTGGGTTGGTGGATGCCGAAATCTTGCTTGGGCTTATGGGTACTGTATTCTGGTTTTGGTTTGTAGCCGTAGTCAAATTTGTGGGTGTACTCCGCTTTGTAAATACTGTTATGATTCCTTATTTCTGGTAGAGAAAGTGGCCCCTCATCTGCAATATTGGCAGCAGATGCTGATGGGGGCAGTTCTTCATCTACCTGAATAATCTCCACACTTCTGGCTGCAGCCACTGTGCTCCTCTGTTGATGCCTCTTACGTAGTTTATAAAATACAATTAGCATGATTGCTGCTAGCAAGGTTACTGCCACAAAACAACCGATAATGATCTTTGTTGTCTTCATCACCTCATCCAGACTGGTACTGGCTGGATTGGGCGGCTTTCCTGTTGTCACTTTCGAGCCAGGTATAACAGATGGACGACTTGGTGGAGTGTCTGTGCTCTGAAGCAGGACCGTTGGTGTTGAGATAAAAACTGGCTGAAAGACTGAAGGCGATGCTGTGGTAGTGGTGCTGGCGCCTGCTGTGGTTGTGGTGGTTTTGGGCTTGGGCATTTCAGATGTGGGGCTCAGCACCTCCACTGTGACTGTGGTGAAGTAACTGAGGTTGGACGTGTTGAGCTCAGCCGCACTTACATTTAGATAGGCTGAAGCATTGGAATTCCCAGCCGCATTGGACACCATGCAGGTGTACATGCCTGTGTCACCTGCAAGTACATTTGAAAAATTCAAAGTCCCATCATTTAGCACGGTTAACCGTGGGTGACTTGATGCATGAGTTAGAATTGTTCCGTTTGGTAGGAGCCATCGTACAGCAGACATGGCGGCTGTTCGACACCTCAATTCTGCCACACGTTCAGCTGAAATATTCAGGTCTCTTGGGGCATCTGCGATGAAGGGGGCGGAGCACTGCATTGCACCAGTGTCACCCCGATCCAGCTCTACCAACTGGCGGCCTCTCATGTGTGCAGGGGAATGACAACGCCCGCAGCATGTTGAGTTGGTGGGTATGTACTCTCGTAGCCAACGGGCTAACCAAAGTGAGTCACAGCCACAGTTCCAGGGGTTGTGGTGGAGGTGAAGTTCCACCAGGTATTTCAGTGGTGTATAGAGGTCATGGGGCAGTGAGCTTAAATTGTTGTGGGCCAAATTCAGCTCCACCAAGGAGGCCAGGTCATCAAAGGCATTTCGCTCAATTAGCCCTATTTGAGAGTTCATGATCCATAACTTTTTGAGTGATGACAGTCCTCTGAATGAACCTGGTTTGATTTCAGGAAAGAGGTTCTCAGAGATTTCCAGCTCCTCCAGCCCAACGAGAGGTGTGAAGTTGGGCATCTCCCCTCGAATGTTACACATTCCCAGGTTGAGATACTTGAGGTTAACTAGACCTTCAAAGGCTCCATCAGAGATGTACTCCAGTTTTCTCAGTTCACCCAGATCCAGTCTCATTAGCGATGGCACTCTGTTAAATGCGTACGATGGGATGCTTTCAATGGGGTTATTTCTCAGCCACAGCTCTCTCAGCTTGGACAGATACTCAAACGCCCCACTTGGCACCACAGTCAATCTGTTATCAAATAGTTCCAGTGTATTGAGATTGGTTAACCCACTGAAGGCACCTACTTCAATCTGTCTGATAGCATTGCGGCCCAGCTGTAACACTTCTAGGTGATGGAGGTTGCGGAATGAGTCCACCTGCACAGACTCAATGGCGTTTTCCATCAGATTTAGGTGCCGGGTGGTGCTGGGTATGCCTGGTGGCACACGAGTGAGCCCACGTCTGGTGCACACCACCTTGCTGAGCTGGTTGTTGCAGGAGCAATCAGTCGGGCAACCCTGGGGCCCGGCCGCGGCCACCACCTCCACGCACGCTTGAACCATGAGGAACAGGACACAGAGCAGGGCGGCTTTCCTGGCTCGACGCACAGCTACCCGCCCCAGGAGACTCATGATGTGGCACATTCATAATTCAGCATCGTCTGGGGGGGCGTGGGGTGATGATGATGGTTGGGGTGGGGGGGTAGTAAGCGGGGAAAGGGGAGGGGTTCACCTCTGACTAATGAAGCCCTACCCTGGGTTAAACAACACTCTAGATTGTTTTTCCATTTACTGAACTGGAGACTAAACGTTGTGTCACAAGTATTTGAGTAACGAAGGAGAAGTGAAAAGCCAAGGAATAATGAATAAAATAAAAGGGGGGATATATTTTATGGATAAAAATGTTTGGAAAGGCTCAACACCTACCTCAAAGGTTTTACACGTCCAATTTTTGCAATCACAAAACAGATTTTTTCCCTCAAATTCCTATATTCCCATGATTAGCAAAGCTCTCAGTCTCTTTCATTTGTCAGAAAACAAGAGAAGAATGCCAAAATGGCCCCTAATAAATCCACAAAGGAGCATCCGAGGAGATGTGTAGTGGCTCTGCAGGGCCCCAGAGCTTTAGGCTACAGTACCAATCCAGTTTGGCTCCTATAAAAGTGCTCGCTCTCGCACTATCCACAGATGCTTGTCCTTGGATACCTCCGATTGACGTTGCTACTAAATGCCCATGTCTCCATAGAGGACCGCTCACACATGCTAAACCAGAGTAGGGGGAGGAAAAAGGGAGGGGTAGTTAGAGGGGGGGAGGAAGAGAGGAAAAGAATGAGAAATCCAGTCTTTTCAAATGTTCTATGCTTTTGTTTTAAGAATAATAAAAGTGCGTCTTCAATCTTTCCACTCACTTTACTTAGTCCGTCCCCCTCTCAGTACATTTTGTCCGCTCGATTTGTCAGCACCTTGTCCAGCTGAAAAGACTGACACTGCGGTCATTAGCGCGTTTCTTTCCTTAAGTAGCTTTGCTTTCCATCTCTGTACCCGCACGCTCGCATGCAGAGAAGGCTGTAGGGTTCTTTATATATGCTCCCCAGTAATCCTTAATTTTTTTCTGTAAGAAGTTGATCATAAGAGCCAGTGAAGGTGTACCAGTGCAGAGACAGCTCCATAGGAAGGCTCATTCACTGGAGAGAGATCGCTCTCTATCTGCTTCGTTCTCCTTCGCTCTCTCACTCTCTAGTATGAGAGAGAAGAGAGCGTTTCTCCCCCCGCCCCCCTCCGTGTGACGTTGTCTGAAGTATCAGTATAGCGCTGCAGTGCCCTGAGCTCAGTGCAAAGTAGGAGCTCTCAGCTTTGTCAGCGGCACAGCTGTCCGGCTCAAGCTGGTGGACGAGCGCTGAGGCAAGGGAAAAGTGGCTCCCCATGGCAACATCTTTCCTTGTGCCCTCCTTTGTATGCTTTTTATTTTTAACCTTTTTTGCCCCAGGTTAGTCCTCCTTCCTACCGCTATGCACCAGTGTTTTCGCAGTGTTTTGTGATGCAGTAGCAGGCACCCGAAACGCAGGCTTGCATGCCTGCTCTTCTTTTTGTCCTTTAATGAAAACGTGAATGTATGCTGACGCATCACACTCCAAGCAGTGCATTGGTTTGATGCATTGGTTTTAGTACGTTAGCTCATCTGTGTCCGCCCCCTCCTCTCTCTCTCTCTTTCTCTCTCTCTCTCTCTCTCTCTCTCTCTCTTTCTCTCTCTCTCTCGCACTCTCTCGTGCACTCTCTCTTTCCCTGCTCCCACTCTTTTTTTTTTCTCAACCCCCCTCTCTTTCTCTCACACACACACACTCCCCCCTCTTCCCATCTTTTTTCCCACTCTCTCTTCAAGATTCTTGTATTTTGTAGATCTGTTTAGGGTTGTTGGAGCCGATTGTTTCTGTTTCTCAGATGAACACGGTCCAATTGATGAATGATTCTACTTTGTCCTTTGCACTCCCCCCTGGGACTCTCTTAATACCTTTCAAACCTCACTTCCCCCATACAAGTTGATGTGGTGCGGTAGTGTGATTTGCATTGTCTGACCATACATTTGGTCACTGAGACCACTTTGTTGACTGAACCTGGTGTAAATGAGTGCTCCTACTGGACGACCAGTGCTTTTAGCCCACAGGGAGTTCTGGGAGGGGTGCTGGACAGCTCAGCATGTGTGCTGCCAAAGGCTATTGCTCTCTTCAGATGGATTAAGCTTCCTCTGGATGCAGTAGAGGGAGTCTCTGTACTGTGCAAAGCTGGGCCATTGGTGTGACACTCTCACTTTCTCCCTCTCTTTTATCCTCCCTTCCAAGATTAAAATATCTCCCCTGTCATGCATAGGAAGCTAAGATGGTCCTTACTCTAAGAGAATAGGGCTCACCATTTTAAACCATTTCCTCTACGTAGAGAGCTGTTAAGCAGTGCTCTTTTAAAGCTTTGCCTTGTAATCACTCTCTCAAACCTTGGGCATGTTGGCTTTCACCCAATGTTAGCCAGCAGGTGAAAGGTACTTTAAAGAGGTGCTTGCAGAAAGGTTGCATCTCATGCTTGTAACAGCAGATGTCATAGAATTGAACAGCAGTGCTAAACAGCACGGCACCCCAGGCAACCGATGGCTGGCATTTTGACACGCCACTGTGTATGTGTGACAGTGAGAGTGTGATTGTGAATGTCTTTGTGAATGACACCCATAGCTTGTGGTGATGCCTTGAAACCAAGTAGGGCACTTTGAGGGATTTGTGACCCCATTGCGTAAAGCGACAAGTGTCTGGGGACATTATTCAAATCCATCCACACATGTGACCCACAGGCTAACCCTTATGTGAATTATGACCTACGCATGCTAGAATGTGTAATGTATATTTGTTTGTGTCTGTGGACTACACCTCTGAGTGTGAGATTGTGGGTGGTCATTGGCAGACCTCCATCATCATTTGGGCCATTCCACTCTTTCGCCGTGACGATGACCCAGAACACCATGCATATAGTGGGGACGACGACCCCCTCCTCCCCCTAAACTCCAGGCCTTTTGGAATGATCTTATGCAGGCGGAGAGGGCAAAGCTTGCCAGCTATATTCGCCCCGGGCTGAGGGACGCAGGAAGAGGTCTGCTATGTATCGGCACCAGCGACCCACTTTGGCGGGTTGGGTCTTGTCAGTAAGTGGGCAAGTGAGGGCAGGATGGTAGCCTCGGGGTTTGCCAGTCTATCTGGGATATAGGGTCTGCTGCATGTAGGTCAGCCTGCTTCCCTTGTCCAATTTGCTAGAGAGGACCAATACTATCCTACTGATATTTGTGCTTATTGTACTGTGAAATCACTACATAAAATCCTTCACAGCAAATGTTGGAAAAAGGTGGGACACCTTTGCATAGAAAATGTGGCATTCAGCTACATTTAACCCTCACTTTAAAAATAAATACGTAAAGCAGCACGGAATGCATGACCTGATTTCATTGATTCATTTCCATAAATCTAGCAGTGCCCTGGAGACACTTTTGCATTGAACATAATATGAAAGTTAATGTTTTACATATTTGAAAATATGTTATTAGATCATACTTGAGCAACATTGTGAGTTTTAGTGTCCAATTAATTGCAAATGGGAAAAAAATAACTTGCGTTTACAGTTGTCATGTTTTGCAAGTAATTGGGCTACATGAGTCTTTTAATACAGATTTTAAAGCTTGTGTGTGTATGTATATATATATATATATATATATATATATATATATATATATATATATTAGTTATTTTCCTTCATGACTCTCAATCAATCTGCTTAGGCCAGGTGAAATTACCAGTGACCTTGATGACCTTGGGGTGGGATGAACAGATGCTTGCTTTCAATTCCATTTCAATTTCCAGGAATTTATTCCAGAGGAGATTAGTTGTCACACTAACCTGTGCTCTCTATCCACTATCATTCACGTGATATTGTTCAACTCTGAACAGCTGTTGGAAAACGCGTTCAACAATGTAGATGTTTCTGTATAATTTCACTATCACCTGTCTTTGCCTGTTTCATCCTCACTAATCTGTTCCGTTTTTTTGGTTTTGTTCTCAATGATCTTTGTTTTTTTCTCACAATCCGTCCCCACTCTATTTTAACTGTCTGTAATATAATATTTGAGGGCCAGTGGATGGTTAATGATAATTGTCTTAGTTGTTGTTTTTCCCTGTGATGGATTGGCTAAGCTCAAGACAATCCACTCTGAAGGGATGGAGAAAATGTCATCCCTCCTGCCTCCTGCTCCAGCACTCTTGTAATGGCTATTGTTTGCAAACTAATGACCTTCATTAAAGCTCTCTATGTCTGTTAGAATGTTCCAGCCTGGATTAAAAGCTTATGCAGTTAAGTTAAAGAGACAGTTCACTCGAAAATGAAAATTCCACTTATTTATTTGCTCTGTTGTCTCAACCTTGTGTGACTATTCTAAAGAGTCCAAAAGGATTTTTGAAGACTGCTGATTGAGAATACATGGTAGGCTGAAGCTGTCAGTGAGCGCCGTCTTTCGGATGAGACGTTAAACCAAGGTCCTGACTCTCTGTGGTCATTAAAAATCCCATGGCACTTCTTGTAAAGAGTAGGGGTGTATCCCTGGTGTCCTGGCCAAATTCCCTTCATCGGCGCTTACCCATCATGGCCTCCCAATCATCCCCATCCACCAAACTGGCTCTATCACTGTGTCTCCACTCCATCTATAGCTGGTCCGTGGTGAGCGCACTGACTCTGTTGTACTGTGCCCGCCATCGCGTCATCCAAGTGGATGCTGCACACAGTTGGTGGTGAGGAGAGACCCTCCTCTCATGATTCTGAAGTGTTTAGGTGTATGGCCATACACAATAAATGTGCTATATAAATACACATTACTTACTGTCAATTGTCAAAGAAAAACACTATTCTGCACATTCATAAGTGACATAGAAATGTTTGATTTGTGAACAACCATTGTAATGACTAAATGAAAAATGAAAAATTTGTTCATTAGAGAGTTAAACTCTCTAATCTAATCTGGATTGCAGTCTTAAAAGCAGAAGGCACTGACCTGACGCCCTCTTAAAAATACACATTCAAACAGGTTTCATCTGTCAGTTATAAACATGTTTTTCCAGCAATCATCATGAGTGATCACATTTCTTGTTTTAGAGTAGCGTGTTGTTTTGCTCCAAACTTATCTTAACTGACAGCTGACGCACCTCTGTGGATATGTTGAAGGTTCCTCACGTCAAATTGACTGACTCACTTTTTAATGAGATATGCAGCGCCGAGTTACATTTTTAGTTCTCTGGTGGTTCTTGAGGCCTGATATAGTGTATTCATTAGCAGAGAAGAGTCCTTATTTAACTGCATATTAAATAGACTCATTTTTTTTCTTTAACACTGAAATGGAGGGTAAAACTATGTCATCACATAGTAATTGCCAAACTGCGGTGTAAGCAAACTGTTTATTGCATGATGGATAATGACCTTGACACAAACATCACCTTTTTAGATCAGTTGGTTTTCTGTAGCATAACCAATTCTGGCATGCTTTGTGCTGGGCGATTGATTGAAAATTACCTAATTACCTATTAACATAATTGATCATACCTGCAACTGTCATGCACATCTTTTAAGGGAAGCACAGTTGTGTGTTCAGTAGTAAATCTCCTCCAAAGGCCAGGGTTTGTTCTTGTGTGGAAAGTCCAAATATGAATAAGCTCAGAAAATAACTAAATTGATGCATTATTAACAGAAAATTTATAAGTTGATTTCATTCTATGCAACGTGACTAACAATCACACGAATGCTGAATTATTTCAGAGCAAGATTTATTTTTAACATTCGAGTAAAGTTATTGTTGGGAATAAACTTTTCATATGTGGTATTTTTATGTTCAGCATTTACTACATACAGCTATAATTATGAGACACGACAAACAACTTTTTCCATTTGACTATTCGCTGTAGTAAGCGCTCCATCTCAATCTCATGCTGGAGTTACACTAAAGCCCAATCCCAATTTTACCTTGTAGCCCTTCCCCCTACACCTCATTTTGCACGTTCACGTGAAGGGGTAGGGGTGTCCCAATTCTCTTTAGCTTAAAGGTGTAGGGCTAAGAGGAAGGGCTAGGTAGCCTGTGAAACTGCAAATCTTTTTTTTTTTTCCCCAAGACCACACACGAAACCAAGGGGTACAAAAAATTCCCAGAATACTACAACAGCATCATGGCTGCACACAGAAGTCAGAAGATGCACAAATGAGTATTTATTTATTTATTTATTTATTTATTTTTTAGCAATATTACGAATTATTACAGCAAACAAGCATATGTTGTTATACATTTATTACGGCGTTCGTGTTTTATCGTCATGCTTTAAAAAAAACGGTAAAATAAAAACCGCAAAATTTTACTATTTATAATCCATAGTAATAACTTCTATATAGTAGTCCCACAACATACTTTCACATCTGAATAGGCATGGGCCGGTATAGGATTTTGACGGTATGATAACCTTGGATAAAAATATCACGGTTTCACTGCATCACGGTATTGTGATTACTGCTCTAAAATATATTCTTTTTAAATGTCAGTTTTTTTCCCCTTTGAACACAATATATTAAATTTTGAGAAACATTTATAATATTTTGGAGCAATAAACGTGCCAGGCCAAATAATGAAAATGAATCATTGAAGTTTGCTGTCTTCATTAGTTTCAAAAACACATATTTTCAATTTAAAATGGCATCTTTGGATATCTTTTCTGCTGGAGGTGCTGTTGTGAAAAAAAATGTAAAAAAAAAAAATCTTACACATATCTTAGGAACGGTATTAGAAAAAATTTGGCGGTATGAAAACCTTGACTTTTCCAAACCGCGGTATACCTTGAAAATGGGTATCGTCCCATGCCTACATCTGACACTCGATGACACTCGAATACAATTTCAGAAAAGTCTAGTGACTGGGATTAAGCTTTTTACAGTGTCTGGTATTATGTTAGTGTTGTTTTCGTGTGTTTACATAGATGAATATGTGTAAATGCACAGTACAGTTACGAGCCTATTGCCACATTATATCGTTATAATAGCATGATATTGTTGTCTTCAGTGATTTACTGAAGATAAATACCAATAAATAACACAACTGGAATAACTACAGCAGTCGCGATTGTCGATCTCATGCGGGTGTTGTAGTGGTATCCCATGTCTTAGGGGCAAAATTTAAAGCCCTTCTCCTTCACAATCTGTTTCAAGTTCCAAAAAGAAGGGGAAGAGGTAGGGTTACAAAAATACATTTGGGATTGAACCTAAAACTGCATTACTGTCAAAATATGCATTAAAATTACCTTTAAATGATCATCCAGCCCTAGCAGCCATGTTCTTCAGCCATGTTCTTCATGCTACAAAAATACTAGCCTTACATGTGTCATAATAAAAGCAATTCTATTTATTTGCATCATAATTTGTCTGTATAAACGGCAGTCACCATCCTTTTAAGGAATGTATTAAAAGGTTATTTAAAATAATTCTCAAATCAGGCAGGGCTTAGCAGCACGGTGATTGGCTAGACTTGCTTTGCATTCTAGAACACTCAGTGCTCATTTCTACTGAGCTGTCATGCCACCCAGCATCTGTAAAAGCCTCTTTCTGAGAATGCGTGGGGCTCTGTGAATAACTGGCCATGCTTTACTGAGGGGCTTTAAACCTCTCTGACTAAACGGCTAGAGAGGATGGAGCAAGGTCTTCTTTCTGCCCCTGTGCGCGCACGCATACACACACACTAACTCACAATCAGGCAATCCCATCCATCTTTTCTCAAGTTGAATTCCGTAGTGCAAATAAATCCCACCCACTCAAACTTGTGTTTTGGTAACTCACAATTGAGTATATTGCTCTTTGCTTCAAAATTACTTGTCTCTATTTTAGTTCAGCAATAAGGAATTTGTTTCTTCGGGTCAACGTTGTGTATTTTGTTGTATTACATAATTTTATATAATATAAAAAATGAGTATATAGACAATATTCATTGTTTACTTATCCCTTTATCATTTCATCAGTCTGTTTTTTTTTCATTCTGTTGTTTTGTATGTCTATCATTGTCTGTCTTTCCATCTATTATTTTGTTGGTTGTTTATCTATCGGTCATTGATTTGTTCTATTTATTGGACGTTTAGTTCTATCAATTGGTCATTTATTCTATCGGTTGCTCGATTGTTTGTTTGTTCTATCTATCAGTCATTTGTTCTTTCTATCTGGAGGGCATTCGTTCCGTTCATTCCAGATGTTCTATTTATTGGTCAGTCCTTCTATCTACCAGACAATAGTTTTATTGGTCATTCTATTTATTGTTTGTTCTATCTATCAGTCATAGGTTGGTCATTCATTTGTTCTATCTGTCGTTCATTTTTTCTATTTATTGGTCGCTTCTTTGTTCTGTCTATTGGTTATTTATTTATTTTATCTATTGGTTACTGCACGATATTGGAAAAATCTCACATTGCGATATGAATAAAATTTTACCAGATTTGAATAGCTTTATTTGGAAAGATTTCATTAAATTAAGATCGACTGGGATGATCAAGTCTTTTTTTTTTATGCAGTGCATTTGCATAAAATATAATATAAAGCAAAAACAGTCAAACGGTAATAAAGTACAGAAGTTGAACAATCGAATGTAAAATTACATGGTCGTAACTATTGCAGATACACACAAATTGCGATATCGATGCTCAAACAATACAGGGAGTGCAGAATTATTAGGCAAGTTGTATTTTAGAGGATTAGTTTTTATTATTGAACAACAACCATGTTCTCAATGAACCCAAAAAACTCATTAATATCAAAGCTGAATATTTTTGGAAGTAGTTTTTAGTTTGAGCTATTTTAGGAGAATGTCTGTGTGTGCAGGTGACTAATACTGTGCATAATTATTAGGCAACTTTACAAAAAACAAATATATACCCATTTCAATTATTTATTTTCATCAGTGAAACCAATTTTGAATTTGACGCTAGATTGTTCAATAATCACGCTTCAGAAGCTTGGCAATTTTAAGAGTGCTGCATCCCTCTGCAAGATATCTCACTATTTTTGACCTTTCGGAGCCAGTCAAGTCCATCTTTTGACCCATTTTGCCAAAGGAAAGGAAGTTGCCTAATAATTCTGCACACCTGATATAGGGTGTGGATGTCATTAGACCACACCCCTTCTCATTACAGAGATGCACATCACCTAATATGCTTAATTGGTAATAGGCTTTCGAGCCTATACAGCTTGGAGTAAGACAACATGCATAAAAAGGATGATGTGGTCAAAATACTCATTTGCCTAATAATTCAGCACTCCCTGTATATTGTTCAGCCCTACTTGTTTGTTCTATTTGTAAGTCGTTAGTTTGTTCTATCTGACAGTTGTTCGTTTTGTAGGTCAGTCGTATATTTTATCTGTCAGTTGTTCATATTATCATTCTGCCTATCTGTCGTTCTATCTAGTGTTGTCTGTCTGTCATTCTGTAACATATCATCCTGCTGTTCTAACCACATTTGTTGTTCTATCTGTCTTTATTCAACCATCAAAAAGCATGTTACAATTGTATGCATTTTCGTATATGTCAAGTTGTGTGTGGTTATGTTTGTACAATCTAAATGTCATTTAAAAGTGTTGTTTCATATACAGCTTCACAATGTTTGTGCAGTTTTGAGACTGCCTCGTCTTTGCTACCCAGCTAGATAATGTTACCTTGGTGACAAGTATAAGTAGCAGAATTCACAACAACAGTCTTCAGTGCATAAACATCAAGTCAGAGAAAACTGAATATTAAAAGGGAAAAAACATTTGTTTGGAACTCTCGTTTTCTTTGAAATCATCAGATTATGATTGTTACCAAATTTGTCAGGTTTGTCCCATATTTTGCAGATTTCACTTAAGTCAGATGTCAAATAGTATTCTCACCTCATGCACAGCGAGCATCGATTGTGATTTAGATTTCACTCTCATTGGTCAAATCTCTCATATGAGGTCAGCAAAAGGCCATCTCATCGGCATCGCTAGACAGATTCCCACTATTGCCGCCGCCAGAAGTTCAGAGGCTCTGAGCAACGAGATTTTGGCGCAATCTTTCACAAGTGCTTTATATTGGGGTACATAATGGAGCCTAATATATTCCAATGGCACCATTAAGCTGTAGAGTTACTGGAAGATTGAGGTCTGTTGGATTTAAACGAACAATATGCCCACAGCCTTTTCTGGATATGAAGGGAGCGAGAGAAAGCCGCACAGGCCTAAAGGCAGAGGTAATAAGGGTCTGGTAATCTAATGCATGGGAAATTATATCCACTCGGAAAAGGCAAATCAAGGTGAGCTTTTACAGTGGTGGAAAATATAGGTCCTCCATTAAAGAGACTTTTGCTTTACACTCAGGCCCTGTTTACACCTGGTGTTTTGCGTTTTCATTGATCTGATCACAAGTAGAGGACGCACACTAAAGCAGATGTAAACAGTATGAAACAAACAATTAAATGCATACAGTTAGATTGTGGTCTAATGCATTTAAACAGCCTGTAAAGACCTACTATTCTAATTCTTAAGCAGTACAGGATATTATGTTGAAACGCACTGGCCAAATCTCACTGTCAGTAAATCGCAAGTTTGATTTGTGGGCAAAAAATTTAAAAGCAAATATTCTCTCGCTGATTCTAGCACAAGCTTACAGCCTTTGGGATATAGACTACTTGTGCAGATATCAGAGTAAATAAAATCTGTTGATCTGTCTATCTTTTTCTGTTTTTGTACACTTAAAAAAATAGTCAATTTCTTTTATAATTACCGGAATGCTGCCTTCATGAAATCTCTGAAAATCACTTAAGTAATGTGAAACATACAATAAAATGTAAGTTCCTCAAACCTGTTAAATTAAAACAGTTAAATGAGTCTAAACTAAATCACAGCTTTACATTTATGCTTTCTGGTCAAATTAATACGTTTTTGACAATATTTTTGAATAATAGCCTTAGTCTGGGAACTGGAAGTTTTTTTATTTGGTGAAATTGAAATATAAATTCATATATAATACTATTAATCATCAATGTGCTGTTTGTTTTTAAATCGTATACAATAAATAATAAAAATAACAGTAATTTCCAGATTTTAAATGAACAATTTGGTTAATAATTGGTTGTTCGACTTGGTAAAAGAACATGGTCTACTAAGATTTATGATGTCCAAATAAAATGTATATACTTTTTTCATTATTATTATTATTATTATTATTTTTTAGAACTCTGTTTAATATTTGCAATAGTGTATAAAAGCTCAGTCTAAGTTATGCTTTTGTGTTAACAAAAACCGCTGACAGCTTTAATAAAAACGCAAATCCTCTTTTTTTACAGTAGGTGGTGTTTATAGAAAAAGATATGCTGAAATATTCTTAATGCTGGAAGGTAATTACCTCAGATATTTCGAGTAACTATATTTTAGCACATTTAAAGATTAATAAAATGGTAAAATAAACTGAATAATTAGCTTTATTGTCAAATTGGTGTCGGTTTCAGTTGTATTTGTGACCCTCACACTATAGGTTGTTTGCAATCATGTGGTTCTGGTGACGTTTGAAATTTAGATGGAGAGCCGGAAGTAAAAAACTGAATGGCAGACATAGAGGAAAGTCTGTATTTTTTCAATCGATACCATATTTCATAGGAAGTATAAATATAAAATAACCACAAATGTTGGGCATGATCCTTCTATTATGAAGAGGGCCAGTTTTCTACTAAACTAAATATATGTGCCTGTCATCGAGGCGGTATATATTGTATAAGCTGTTACGTTGCATGAAAAAAATACTATTGTAAATATTATAGTGTTTGGAAGCATACTATAGATGATTACTTGAATTAAACTGTCATAGTAATTTATAGTTGTGGTACAACACAACGGTAGTAATAAACAAACTATTCACCACATTAATGCACCACAGTTTACAGTACAGTATTGATTACAGTATTTATTATGGTACAGTATTTATTACAGTTGATCAGTTTATTATGCTACAGTATTCTGTAGCATTCATTAACAAAGAGTTGTACACATTATACACTTTACTATGTGGTTCAAAAACATGTTTATTAAATATTAATATAAATACCCCCCCCCCCCCCCCCCATTAACCTTAACGTTACGGTTTATATTTGACCGAAATGACAGTAAATACTTTTTATTATTGCAAAACAAGACTTTATTTATATTCTCCTGGATTTTCTATAAGTGTGGTGATGATTGTATCTGATTTTTATGTAACGCAATATATTTATGTACTTAGCTAGGCCTGTATATCATCTTTATTAGTGCTGTACAAATGGATGTATGAAAAAAATGTTTATTACATGCTGCCATTTCTTAAGCTTTTCAGCCAGTTTCTTGAACTTTCCCCCCTTTATGAGCAAAAACTTTTGGAACTCTATTAAGGATGTTCGACATTTCTTAATTTGGCCGATTTAAACAATTATAAACAACATAAAACAGAAACATTTTTATGTTCTGATAGCGATTCCTATGTAGAAGAATCACTTTGTGCGCTCCATCTTAATTCTGCGCGTCATCAATGGCATCAGGTTAAAACAACCTATAGTGACCCCTCATGAATCTTTGATCAATTTTGTTTTGCGTATGATACATTTAACCAAATCACTTCTTTATATCAGGTGTTAAAACAGGGTCTAGGTAGATATTAGCATATTACCATGTTAGCATCTGTATTTCTGACATATAAATGACTCTCTGCATATAAAATGTGGGGCGAATAGTACATAATTGGCCAGAGTCTACACTTTTAATAAGCTCAGTGTGTCTACAGAAATATGTTAATGCTAGGTTTAGCTGATGCACAGTTGCGCAGCTGCAGGAGTGGGGGGCCGGCGGGGTCCTTGGGAATATGTTGGAAAACTCCAGAATAAATCCCCTTAAATGGTGGGTTGTGACCTTTCTTAAATGTGTTTTGTGTTGTGGTGCAGTGTGGGATTTCCCTCAGGTGAATACATTCAAAGCCCAGCTCAATAAAACAGCGGCCATTCCTCGCTCCGGCCGGAGTTCAGCTATGTTCGCAAACCTTCCAACAATGTGAGCGATTGGTGACGTGGTGTGAAGGAAACAAAGGGGGAAAAAGTAGTGCATATGAGGGTTAAATACGAGTGATGCCCCTTCTGTTTTTTCCATTTAAAGCTTTGCTAATGCAAGCAGATTTGTTACAGACCTTATTCTTAAAATCCTATTTTATATATATATATTTATATGTATGTGTGTGTGTGTGTGTCTGTGTGTGTGTGTGTTTGTGTGAGAGAGAGAGTATTTATTTATTTATTTATTTTTAATCATGCTTACAGATTAAAAAATCCATGCGTGGTTTTGTTTTTGCCAACCAAAAGGAAATAAATGAATTATATATACATTTTTTTATTATTATAAATTTTTCAAAGTGAATAATGTGTGGGGGGAAAGATCTCATCAGTGTTAATTTTAACTTATGATGTATTAGGTGGAAGTTAAAGGATAGTGTTGTTTCTAGTTTATTCTTTTGGGACTTGTGAGACCTAAATAAAATATCTGCATATGATATATTTATAAAACTTTTACTTTGTAGTAATGCAGGGCCTTTCAATCTTTTAGAGGCAATGGACTGCCAAATATCATCATCCTCATGTGAGGATCCCTAGTCCTGAAATGGAAGTGACTTCTATATGGAGTTCTTGTTTATGAAGACTTACTTTATAGCATGAAAAAAAGTTATAAATTGTTTCAAATATATAATTCAAGTTCTGTTACACTTAAAAAAAAGAGTTATGATTTTTTATTTAAATTGACCTGTAGCAACATAATTATTGAGGGGTTTTTTTAGGGGACAACTTATTTTTTTATGTTCAATAAATAAAAATTTGTAAAAACTAATAATCTAACTTAATTCTTTACACAAATTGATTGTGTAAAACCCAGCGTTTTTACAGCCTATTAAGTTTTCCTCCCATTAATTTATAGTTATATTATTTTATTAATGATTTTCGTTTTTTTTTTATAATTTGTTGTAAATAGTATATAATTTGTAAATAATATATGCATAATTTATTATTAAATATTGTTAATTAAATAAGTATTTCAAATGATTTAATTGCATTGTTTGTATTGTCAGTTTTTTTAAAGATCCCCCATTTTGAAAAGGAAAAGACATCTATATCAATTTATTGTATGAACACCTCCTTTATATCGTGAAAAATATTATTAGAAATTGTTGTCAAATATATTTTGTAGATGTATGCATTGTTTTTTTTTGTACTCATAATATATGTAATATTGTAGTTTAGTGTATTTACATTTATGTACAGAATGTTATTTTTAATTTATGTATAATTTTCATTTTGATTTATTTGTTTGAATTGTTAATTAAATTTTAATTTTAGTTGTTTTATATTGTTTTAATGAATTAAATTAATAATAGTTTATAATTAATTACAAAAAATAATAATAATATGGATGGATGGATGGATGGATAGTTATATTTTTGTACTGGCAGAATTGTTTAAATCTTTGTAATTTTCTATCTATTAAAATATTTAATAATTGTAATATATCTTATTAAAAAATGTTAATATATGTTTAGTAAGGTTTTGACATACTGTAATTGTGCAGTAGTTCTCCCCTGCTCTTGTGTGGTTTCTGCATAATATAGTGCTTTAAGAGGATCTTGTTTTAAAATTGACACGCTTTCGCTGAGGGCCAGATCAGTGTCCTTCATGCACTCTGAGTGCCGTGCTGTATTTATTTCCCTTTTTTTCATCCTCTTTTTTCGAGTCATATAGGCATCACTCAGTCTGACAGAGCTGCAGAGTAGAGCTGTTTTAAATATTATATGAAGAAACGTATGAGCCCCTGGCCCACACTCTCAGACACGTGTGCTGTCATACGACATCATGTTTGTCTGAACTGATCCCTATAGCAGGAGATTCCTGCAGAATTACGCATAGTGTCTTCTCTACTCCACATTTTTAGTCATGGGTGAAAGGAGTTGAGATGCATTTATACTAAGATAAACTGGGCTACTTGCATTTTTATTTATTTTTTTAAGGTGAATGTGTTTAAAGTTTAACAGTTAAATATTGTTGTAAGACGAACAGGAAGTCGACGATGATTATATATAATTGATAAATATAGTAATTAAAATAATATTAATAATTAGCTTTTACTACTACTGCAAAAATGCATTATGTGCCAATAATCACAACAAATTAGAATAATTAAAATAATGATGATGATGATGATAATAATAATAATAACAATGATAATAATGAAAATAATAGGGATTAAGTGCAGCACCTTTTTGTTGCACATACCAGAAACAAATGTGCTTTTGAACACTACCTATGCAATATTAATTTGAAAAGAAAAATCTAGATCTGCTAATAATAACAAATTCTAAAAGAAATTATGATAATGAATGTATTATTTATATTATTATTATTTATTAATTTGCTTTAGTACACCTCTTCTGCAAATTTTATTTGAAAAAAGGACAAGCAAAATGTGGCAAATAATAATAATAATAATAATAATAATAATTAAAAAAAATGTACTGTTGTACATAATAATAATAATAATAATAATAATAATAATAATAATAATAATAAT
>CAIGQZ010000320.1:11981109-11993786 GCA_903798205.1 Danio tinwini | reverse complement strand
ATATTATATTATATTATATTATATTATATTATATTATATTATATTATTAGTTTGGTTTAATTTTAGTATTAGGATTAATTATAGTTTTAGGTTTAGTTTAGTTTTGTTCAACAATTCTGGTGACTTTTATTTCCCCCTATAAAAATGCATTTATATTTTCATGATAATCTTCTGAAAACACTTTCCTAGCTTATTAGAAAAGTAGAATCAACCCCCCCACACTTCCTTCAAAAAAGTATTCCATCCATAACATACCCCCAAAAAAATATAGTTTTATTCATTTTTCTGCAACAGAACTCTTAGAATTTTTAGAAATTGTTATTTTTTTTAGCATTCCGGGGTCTTTCTAAGCATCTTATTTTCCATAAAGTTATAGAAGCTGTAAACCCTCATCATTTAAATTTGCTCAACATGACTATGGCCTGTATAGAAAATGTTTGCAACTAACCTCACTACAGTGAGCTGGTACTGTTAATGTTGGGCCGATAGACGATGCCATCGTCCATCACGTTGGCCGATAAACTTAACAATGCTGAGCCGGCATCGCGATCCATCGCCTCACCCCACATTTATATTGATAAGTAACTCATTATTTGCATGTCATCTTAATAGCAATAGTGGTCTTTTCATGAGCGGTGTTAAATTTTACATATAGCTGCTGCTTGCATGGCTGACAGCATCGTGAGGATTAAATGAACAATTATATAGTATCTCTCGCACTTAAAATGTGTAGATTTTGTGGCAAACGCTGTTACCTGCAAATCCCGGTCTCACAGACTTTACAGTGAATGGCTTTAGTTATTTTCATAGCGAACTTGAAGCCACTGGAAGTCTTTTATCCACTCTTGGAAAAGTGTAAATGGTGGATTAACATTCAGCACATGATCACTAATAAGATGTGCCATTATTAGTGACTTTAGGTGGTTTCTAAAACTAAATCTGTCAGTGTTATTTTCAGTCTCTCATCTTCAGCGCTTAACATTTTTGTGGTTGTAGCTTTTGTCATCTGAAGGCAGAGGGCATTGACTGAGTGATTGACAGCTGATATTAACCAATCCATTTGTGCGCAGTTGTAGAGCAGTGGGCCAATAAGAAAAGCACAAAGGCGGGGCAACCATTGCAAGCTTTTTTTACTTCAGCAAGTTCACATTACAACTGCTTTAATCTGTTCCTGAGCACTACGTTTGATGTTTTTAGGTGCAAAGATGCATTCTGCATAAGTGTCTCCTAAATTTGTGCACGCAGTGAGGATTTTGCAGTGAAAACAGGTTGCATGTCAACAATTTATGCACTAGCACAAATGCTTCAAAATATATTTCGGAAATAATATAATATTTAATATATTAAATATAAGTAAAATTTCAGGCGCATATGCGACAAACAGTCGAGCCCTAGCATATTTACTTATCATTTCCTCATAATAATAATAATAATAACAAAATAAGAAAGTTATCATCAATCACAATGCAAATTTCAGAGATCTCCAAACAAACTTTTGTCTTCTCCACCAGCTGTGCCTTTTCATGCCGGAGTCCCGCGGAAAAAAGTGATTGACAGGTGGTGATCTGTGTGTAACTTTATTTATTTATGGTTTGGTTATGGGTAAAGCAAAGACCATGTGGGTCAGGTAGTAAAAATGGTAGGCTACAATTAATTTATTTGTTATGAATTAATTGATATTTAACAACCACCCCCACCCCTGCCTACGACAACGATGCCATCCACCATCGCGATGTTTCACATTAGACATAATACGCTGCCAAATTGGTCAACATCGCCCAACCCTATTTACCATATTATGCGTGTGCATTTGGGTATAAAGGAGAAGATGTTTCAATTCCTTATTTCTGGTCCAGACTGAGACCTCAAGTGAACTTGGGTCAAGTGGACAACACTTACATAAAACTCACCCAGGCTGAGAGACAGTTGCTCTATAATTGCATTTGTCCACTGCATCCCAGGCATATTTGATTAGAGAGTAAAGATGAGACTATGAACCTGTCAGTCGTCTTTTCCTTTTTTTTTTTCTTCACCGTCTCTCACTCCAGACACCATTCACAGTCCTGGGTGTTCACAGCTCTGCAATAGTCAAGTATTGAATAGACTGACATTTGAAATGTTGCACAACATCTCTTAAGAGCTTTTTGTTCTTTAGGAGTCAATACCTATTGAATGGTAATGACTTGCCTGGTGTTAGTCTATTTAGATTCTGGCTTTAGATGTAAAATTATTATTTTTATGATATACTCTTTTCTTGATTGCTGTGGTTCTGCACCATCTTCTCTTTTTTTTTTGGCACATATATGCTATTGGAAATGTGAAAATGAGTTGTTGTAAAAATGGAGAGCATATTCGCTGAATATATCATAGGGCCAAAGGCCATTCCGAGACAAATGGAAATTCACTGGCATATTCCAGCTCATTAATTTGGTCAATTGCTTTGTACAAGATATATGTGCTTCAGTGTCTGGTTTTGAGTCAGACCCTTTACTCTTGGGAGGACCGTTTCATGTAGTTTCTTCTTATTTTTATTATTATTTTTTGTGTGTGTGTATTTTTTACCATTTTTCATATAATGTGGATATGATGCAGTGACATGAAGAGATGAAATAACTTGATAATGACACAAACTTTATTATCCACATAAGTAGTACATTTTTAATGTTATGTGTATGAATTTAAATAATTATTTAACATAATTCATTTTATTATTTAATAATCCAAAGTAACTTCATAGTTTTTTAAATATATCATTATTAGGAATACACAATTTATAATTCCTACATTTTAGAGAGACAATTTCCTTAAAAAAATAAAATATATTAATAGTTGCATAGCACTAGAGCCTTTTAAATGGCAAAACAAGTGTATTAACTAGGACATCAAAGCAGTTTTTTCAATAATTTGAGAAACCATTCATTTCCATTGTAATGTAAACTAAATGGTTTAAAAGGCAGAGCCTCGGAGCCACACCTACCTATTTAAGTAATACGTATAAGTAAATGTTATGCTGTGTTCACATCAGATGCGGAACGTGCAAATAAATCCTGCTATTGGCATGTAAAAAGATGCATGAACATTTTGAGTTTACCCACTTCATTCGCGCGTCAAATTCACTTCACAAAAGATGCAGATTCGCGTGATGGGCAGGGTTTTTTGTCTGCCCGGTGACTCAGCTTAATTGCTAAATGGCTAACATGGCTTTTATTGAAATAATAGTTGTGTTTAAGTACTTTAGGAAGGCTGATAAACAGCGTTGATTAATTTGGAGCAGTGTAGTACACTAGATCCATTCAGAGGTGCACTCAGCTCTGTGAGTTCATCAACCTCAGAAAGTACCTGGCTGATGAAACTTTCAGCGGTGCTTCAGACTGAGCTGAGATCAGATTTATGAACCGTTGTTCGGTGTCTGCAAGAGGATTTTCCCCCGGGACACCAATAACAGGCAATACGTCATAAGCACGCCCATACAAGTGAAAGCTCCTGATTGGTTAACGCAGCGTGAATGTTGGCTAAAGTTCCGATTTTTCGAACTTGAGCAATTTGTGCTAAACGTGCGATACACACCTCATTCATCCCACAGGATGTCTATTTGTGTCTTTGCATTGACTTAATAAGTGAATCGCTCACGCTTGACGCTTCATCCATGTCTGGTGTAAATGCAGCATTACCAGCCATTGGTGATTTGAAAGCTTGTTTTGAAAAACTTCTAAAAGCACCTTTCTTGGCCTCATTTTATTTAGAATGACATTGCATCAGTTTAATATTGCTCCAAGGATATCAACACCTTAAGCCACGGCTTTGTCATTAAAAAAAAAAAATCAGTTTTATATAATTTTACAATTTTACGTTTATAAATTCTTTACTTCCCTTTGTCTCCGTGGCAGGTCTTTTCTGCTTATCGCTCCATGCCTCGGAGGTTCGACTCCAGCTTAACCACTGACACTGAAAAATGGCATGCGATTCTCAACCCCCAGTTCTCCTCCAATCCCTTGTTCTCTGTTGTTCTGCCCCATTCTCATTCGCTGTCAGAGCGGGACGGGCAGAAATGGCCCTTTGAATGACACCGGTTGGCACATCATTCTGAGTGTTGGTGTGGGGAAAAAGGGGCTCTAGATAAATGGTAATGCGCCTTCCATGATTGCCTGCCGCTTCCCGTCACCCCTTCCTCCAATGCACTCGAGAAAAGCCAAATAACAGCTGCGCTCAATGAGAAATGTCAGCCAAAAAATTTTTATTTTTTTTTTTTTTTTCACTTTTCAGTTTCGTGTGTTTGTTTTGCTGAATTTATTTATTTTTCTTTTTTATAGTTCACAGTAATGTCTGCAAACAGTCCTCCTTGTAGCATTTTCTAATACAACTACATGGCAAATGGAGTTTAAAATGGCATGGCCTGAACTTTTGCAGATTTTTCTTGCAATTTGCAATTATCGCTTTTTCTGAACCTTTTAGGACTTCACGTTTTTTATCTTTTTATGTTCATTTATTTATTTTATGTGACTGGATTACTGGTTTAGGCCCCATTTACACTAATACGTTTTAGTTTTAAAACGGCGTTTTACAGCAAAATGATCTCTGCCCACATTGGCTTTTCACCTAGCATTTCTAAAAAGATCTCTGTCCACACTATACCGCTGAAAACACACTTAACCTGACCACACACACACACTGGCATGTACTAAAGCGTATGCGGACATCTGAGCTCCAGGCAGTCAGCGGGTACTGTAAGCCCACCTCCCCAGGTGAGAGCAGTGGACGTTGAACAGTTCATCTACCACTGGATCTCATCTCACTATAGCTGTTAAACATGATATATAATTCATCTTTTCTCTATCTAACCTATCTATTTGGTCTTTTGAATCTATTACTTGTTCTCAGGTAACATGCTTTGGCTGAGTGCATAGATAAGTTAATATATAATAAGTTGCCTTTATTTCCTATAGTGTATAAACTTATTGTACGTTATACTTTTATAATGGCCATTATTGATTATAAAAAATGATATTCAGCAAAAGAGACAGGCTATGTTTCATATTTTTCAATGAAAATGAAAGGAGGCAGTTATGTTATAGGCTCCATTTTGTTATAAATATGCATACAGTGAAAATGACGCTCATATAAATGTTTCTACACAATGTCTTAACATTTTTGTTGTCTGTTAAGTTGTTCATATTAAAATAAAAATTGACAGTTCTTTATATCTTGTCATTTTATTGTTACAATATAGCCAGGGTGGTGCAAATGATGTTATAAAGTACACTGTTCCCCTTGAAGATTTACCTGACATGTCCTTGGGAGTTTGTTTTCCATATCAAACCTGGAATGTCTGAACTTACGGATGCAAGACTGAAGTTTGTGTACTTAATATTCAGAAAAAGCCCCAATTAGGCGAATGTCTGCAGCCACGCCTCAATTTTTAGATGTCTTTGTTTTCTCCCATCTACACTGACATGGAGCAGCATCATTTTAAAACCAAAACCAAGACTTCAGCGTTTGCAAAAACGATCTGTTTTCGGGGCTTGAAAATCTCAAGGTAGTGTGGATGGAAGGCAACTGTAGCATAAGTTATGCCCTTTAAAACTAAAATGCATTAGTGTTAACAGGGCCTTTAAAGCCTTCATCATGTGATATATATGTCTATGATGGATGCCCATGAATTTGTCGTGAATCTACTGTTATTGGAAGTAATACACAGTTTTAAATAATTTCTCATCCCTAAATATGTTCAATTACTTTGACTTTTTTGTAATTTTTCAAAAGCATTGTTCTGCTCTTTATTCACACAAATTACTAGGGATGCGCTGAATTTTTTAGTCACCAAAAATATAAATGCGCTGAAAATTAAAAATACCATTTTTAAAGAAAAAAGTGCACAATAGTTGTATTTGTTTAGTATGCTGGCTTCAGACTCTCTCCAGTCATAGTTACTGCTCAGTGTGAAGCAGCCTTCACACCAGATGCAGAACGCATTGAGTTGTGACACCCATACATTTCAATGGCTTGTGCTGGGTAAAGGCATTTGTTGCTGTGCAGACCAAAGCAAAAGAGCAGTGGAGTTGCGCTTGCACTGTCGTCAAAGTTGTTCTGTGGATATTCTGGTCATGTACATGTATACATTCTCTCCGTAAAAGCAAAGCCACTCAAGGTGCAGACATTACATTTCTATATTATTCTTGTTCATGCTCCTTGCAATAGTGTTACTGTGCTGTCATGGCAACACTGGCATCAACACTTTGGATCTTTGCAAATGTCAGAACATCCAGTATAAATTTCTACATATTCATTCTTGATTCATCAAACCAAGGTTTGATCTCAGGAAAGGAAATAATGTCTAATATTAGCAATATTACAGATGTAGCTCGATACACATCGATCAGGGCGCAGGGGCAGCTGTGAAAGAGATGGATTGCAGTTATTGCCGCCATTGATTTTAACAACCAAGCTGTTAGAGTCCATCCAGAAGCTCACTCAATCGTTCTGGCTTCCGCTGGCATCTCTTCAGCCTATCGGATGTCTCCCTTTATGCTCTTTGCCTTCTCATGCACCCATTCATTCATTATCCCCAAGTGGTCCAACGTAAAATCATTTAAATATTTATCTGCTGCTCCTGTTATCATTGTCTTTCACACCACGGGTTGTTGTTTCCCCTTTGATCACCTCAGCTTGAGCCGAAACCATAGCTACGACAGTGATTTGCATGAGTCATGTGACTCCTCTTACCAGCCAATAGCATTTGCTGTTCATCAGCTGATGTGAAGAGAGCAGTGCACATACCCCTGTGGAGAGAGATCAGGGGTATTGATTTCTGTGCCTTCCCCTGCTGCTCTTTGTTATGTGCCGTGTGGAGATTGACTGGCTTTAGAGAGGATATGAAGGAAACACTTTTATTATGACGCGTAACCTTATGTGTCTCTCCGGGCTGGATCATTTCAGATAGGGTCTGCCGGACTTGTCTGAAGGGTTCTTCTGAGTTTGTAATAAGTCACTTATTTGTTATACAATGTAAATTGTGTTAAAGTAGCTTAGCTAACAACAGGCAATTATCAGAAATCAGGTTTAAAGTTTCAAACTCAGACTCAGTCTGAATTTTATTATCCCGTTTAAGGAAACTAAAATTGCAGCAAAGTTCCATGTACACATTAACAAAATATTACCACACAACATGCAATACATAATTTTTTAGGTGCATCTCCCTCCCCGCAGGACTTTTTTAATAACCTAATGGCCACCATTATAAAATAATTTCTAATTCTATTTGTCCTGCAAATATGAACTCTAAAATAACGTCCTGATGGCAGCAGCTGAAACACAGAGCACAATGGGTTGATCCGGGTTGCATAGGATATCCTGAGCTCTCTTTAAAACATAATTATGGTAAATTGCCATTGGACCAGTTTGGTTAAAACCAATGATCTTGTCTGCCACCTTCACAAGGGTACTCAGCCTGTTCTTATTTGACAAACTCAGATTACCATACCGAGCTACAATGCAGGAAGATAAAATGGATTCAATAAATAGTTTATAAAACTGTGTCATCATAGAGGTACAAACCCGAAACAATCCAAGTTTCCTCAGAAAAGTCTTTGTTACTTTTTTATAGACCGCCTGGGTTTTAGGTTGAAATGTCAAAATATTGTCAATAACAACCCCTAGATAATTATGTGTGTCAACAATTTCAATGTCCAAACCTTTAATATTTGTTAAGCTGGGAGTGGGAGAAGCCTTCTTGTTTATCAACCGGTTCAAACCGGTTCAGTTCATTAGGCACATTTATTCACACACAATCCTGGATTTCTTCTATGTAATTAATTGATGATTACGTTTAGTTCAAAACCAATTCATCATTGAATAATGTGATTCACTCAAAGTTTCTTTCAAGGAAGGTCTGTTCACTTGGCAGCCATAATTGCAGCACCCTGGGCAGTTCATTTAAGACCAAAGTCCTATTTAAATGAACGGGGACTCCTGAATCCTCAAACTTTAAGAACTCACAATTATTTTTCAAATACAGAACAAAACCAGAAGTGACCGGTTCCATTATTGTTGTAGCTTAAGCAATACTTGTGTTTAAGACATGATTTTTTTCATTTCGCATTAGCTATTGGGCATGCTCAGAGGTTTTGATTCCAGGTTTTGATCTCCTCTATAGTAATTTTCCATGTTAAGCAGAGGACGTGGTTACAAACATCGGAAGAAGAACTGAAGACAGACACTGGAGGACCATGAAATGTGATTTTAAGTTTGTTCTCTTGTCAAAGTCAACACATCCAGTGAGTAGTTGAGAAACGACAGGGGTTTGCTGTAACGAGCATTTTAATCTGTACAGACCCTTCCCCTAAAGGACTGCCAGACTATAAAGATTGGCAATTGGATACTTCAACCAGAAGGCAAGATTTCCTTACCTGTGGCGGCCACAGTGAACATTGCATTTTTCCTCATTCATAATAGTATGAGTGAACTTTTTTTGTAGATTTGCTCTAACTTTAATGCAAACCAACGGTGAGAGTGACAAGGAACCAAAAAGTCTAATTCACAAACAATTGTAAATGGAGATTAAACTTTGGGAGATGCTCAGTTGAGTGTCAAGTTCTTCTATGTTTTACTAGGAAAAGGCAGTGCTACAGTCCAGTCAGAGGTGGATAACTTTGTCAAAGTTCAGTGTCTTTCTACAGTGGTTAAAGGTGCAAGATGTGTTCAACCTGGAAACTGAGATCTGTTGAGGACCAGTCCTGTGTGGACTCTTGCCGTCAATGTCCTCTCCTCTGACCGTGTGGAACTGTGCTGTGATCGTCCACAGTGCTGGTCAATCATATGGATTTAACATTGACCAGATAAACAGACTAGAAAAAGCGTAGATTCCGTTCTTTGAATGCTGTTTTGGGACGTGCCCCCAGAGAAACCTCACTAGCTTGAGAAGATGCTTTAGATGTTCCATCTCTTATCTTTACCATGAAACGAACTAGCATAGCTTGTGTCGTAGGGTTCTTTCAGAATTGATTGCTCCATAAAGCCATGTAGGTCATTTAGAGGCAACCACCGCAGCTCCACGAGTCCCATCGACTAAATATTGACCTGTTCCCACAGAGGCCACGGGAGGCATTAGAATAAAGGCTTCATATGCCTTTAAAAACCTCCATACGCTTGCTCTTAAGCAAATGCACACGTGCAAACACAAACCGGTGGGATTTGCGTGCACATGCAGGCATAGAAATGCTCTTAGCAGAGCAAGTGCCGCACTCGCATAATTTCAAACTTGCACGATTCGCTAAGTGTTTGCATCAGTGTGTGTCAGAGAGGATTTATGCGTGTAGTTTTAAAGCTGCTTAATGCAAACTGTTCAAAATGCAGCTGTGCGTACAGACTTTTAAATGGACACCATTTGAGTGATACTTTAACTTTGCCACCAACATCTGCACTCAAAACTGGTGTGATTTCCATATTTTTCTGCCATGCTTCCATCTATTTTCCCACTTTTTTTGCCCCTTTTTAAGGATTTTTAACGTTAAAAGAGCCTTAATACTGTTTTTTTTCTGCTCACAGAAAAAAATCAGCCCCTCTCCTCTTCCTAGTTGGTCATACATGTCATTAATTGATATATTCTTGCTGACAAAATCTTCCATTACCATTCTAACTATTCACTTTTTAAGTTCTATACTTCAATGATCACTGTTAAAGTAATTTACATACTGTAAGCAAGGATATCAATGGGATTTTTTTTATCTTTTAATGGCAATGGTGATGTAGAAGCTTTTGGCCTAAAGTGCAGATCTCAAGCAGTACGTTTTAAATATTCTTTTTGGATACGTTTGCTGCATTGATGCATAGGTTTGGAAGGCCAGTCCATAAAACAGGCACACACACATTGTCAGATGTGTAAGATGTGTGAATCATCTAATACACAGACATCACATTGATGATTTGATCACTATAAAACAGCATACTTTTGAACTTCCTGTCTTTAGAAGAAATTTGAAAAGGAATAAGCTATTTAAATTCTTTTCAATTTCATCATTCTCTGATCATTCGTTTATTTTATAAGTTTTCATTTTATATTTGAAGTCTTTTCATTTTGTATTTTAAGGCTTTTGTGTTGTTTAAAAATATATATATATTTTTATATTTATAATTCAGGTTTTAGTTATATTATTTTTAGTACTTGTATAGTAATAATGTTTTAATCTGTAATTTTTTATTTTTTTCCCCCCAATTCAAACACATATAATTGAAATTCTTTGGTTTATATAACAATAACGGTGTCAATAGCCTGTTTCACAGTGATATTGGTACATTTTTGGAACGACTTTCCCGGTTAAGTCAAAAAAGCGCTGTTCACACAGGCAAGGACGTTTCAGAATTTTCCCGAAAAAGATCCAGATTACATCCATTCCAGAATACCAGTAAAATCTGACATTATTAACCAGAAATGAGCTCTAAATGGCTGCGCTTGTATTTCTAAACATAGAAGTGGTCAGGCTTTTGTTGATGGTTTCACTTTTATTTAAAGCTTTAGCATTCATGCAGCTGCTTTGTTCCATAGATATCCAAAAGCAGAAATGCGAGCCGTAGCTAAAAGTTTACACATTTGACAACATTAGAAATTCTGTAAATTGGTAAGTATTGTGAACAACTTCGATGAAAATATATGGAGGAACACTTTTGCATGTTAAGATGTATGTAATATGTGTGTGTGCTGGTGCTCACCGGCTGCTTCAGTTGTTTCTGCGTGTGCACGTGAAGCAGAACTTGAAGGTAAACAAACAGCAGTTTATCATAAGCATTTTATTGATAATTTTTTACATAGTTGGCATATTAGGAAGGAACATAGAAATGTTATCTGACTAACATCTAGCAGCTAAATGTGTGGAAAAATATTCCAAGGCTTTTATTTTCATAAACAGCGCAGATGTGAATGTGTCTGAATGTTCTGATTGGCTGGAGTGCGTTCTAATAGTGAGCGTGTTTTTTTTTTTGTTTTTTTTTTTTTTCCCCAGCAATTTTCCTACTGTATTAACACAGAGCAGCATTCCGGCAAATTACCGGTAATGTTACAACTTCTCTTTCCGGAAAATTGGCAGAACAAATTTACCTGTATTTTCAAAAATTTAATCAGGGTTATGTTTTCATATTAATTCTAAAAAATTTTTTTAGAAATTAACAGCTTTCCAAAACCATTCATATAAGGTTTATTATGAAACAATATCCCTAAACACAAATTTGAATCCTGTAAAAAAAAAATTGAAAGTAAATACAAAGTTGTAGAACTATGATCCTAGATATTTAAATCTTAATGGAAAAAGGGAAGCTGTCATTTATTGTCTTTTATTTTTTGTCCCTGTAACTTTACCAGTTTAATTTAATTACACACTTTAATTCATCTAGTTTACACCTGACCCTTGACCCTATCAAATTTTATTAACTCTTAACTTTCTCTGTGTATGAGTTTTACTGTTGCTTCTCTCTCATTGACTGTCCTGCTAAAACACTCCTGCTTTTATCTAGTGCAGAGCTGGACCTTTCCGGTCAGCACTAAATCCGTGAATGGTGGACTCGTACACGTCCAGACACACACATAGATAGAGAATGCATTACTGCACTGCTCACTTTTGAACTGCAGTCCTCTACCAGTTTAAACCTATGGCAAAAAAAATCTAACATTTTCTGCCAGTTTCCTGCCAGTCTGATGGGCGGATGTGCCTATAGGGCTCTGGCTGATGTATTAATTCTGCCATCCTTTTTCAGAGAGGTTTTACAGATCTCTCGCTCTCAATCAATGGACTCGTGCACACATCGGCTTTAGATTGAGCCATTGATTTAAGCCGTGTTTAAAAAAGCAGCTTCTTCCCTGTTTAATCTTCACTGCTGTAGTATTACTCTGTTTGGCTACTGTTTCATGAGGGGGCTTTCTTTTGATTAAAAGGTCCATTAACTGTATATTTTGCCTCCGAAGTAGATCCTCCGTCATTATAGTTTCGATCCATCATTTATTTGGTAGGGGCTGATCCATTTTATGGATTTACCCTGATGCCTTTGGGGGCTTTAACTGTTGTGCTGGTGGTTTTAGTTAATCTTATGGCACGTGTGCTCTTTTTATTTACATTATATGTTTTAGTCAACATTACAGAAGAACATGGAAGAAATTTTACTGAATGAAAACAAACAAAAAAGGTTTGCTGTTTGTACAAACTACTTGTATACCACACACTTCTTGACTTTTTTTAGGCTGGGAGAACAATTTTTATGTTCAATCCACTTTGTTAAATTTGTTAATTAGTAAGTTACCTTTATTCCTTTATGTAGTCCCAACACAAATCGATTGTGTGGAACCCAGCATTGTTCATGGTGTAATGTTTTAAAGGCCTAAACCCTAAATAAAAAAAGTTTGTCACATGTATAAATGCCTGTTTATATCAACAACAAAGACTATAACAATAATATATATATATATATATATATATATAGAAATATATATTGAAATATTTAACGCATAAAAAAAAAATGCGCGTGCGTGCGTGCGTGCGTGCGTGCGTGCGTGCGTTGTGCCCCGATAATGTCAACTGGACTGTCTTAGCAACTGGCCAAATGTTAAGGAGGACTAAGCAAAATTGTTTCTCCTTTATAATTAATGTTCTGAACTCGCAATACAACTTTACAATGAGTACAATTGTTTGTACTCAATA
>CAIGQZ010000320.1:11957036-11976109 GCA_903798205.1 Danio tinwini | reverse complement strand
TATATAAACAATTGCAATAACTACATCTTTATCCACAATGATGCACTATAACAGTTTATTATAGTATCCTGCCGTTTTGTCTTCCATCTTAAATGGCACCTTAAATGCACTTTAAAGCATAATGGATTCTGATTTGCGTTTTTTATATAGACATTCAAGCAATTTGGTTCCCTTTTGCTGTTATTATAGACTATTTTGAGGGGTGTAAACAAAAACAATGGTCCCAACATTTCTTTTTTCACATTTTTTATTTCTATAGCTTCCAAAAAATTTAAAAAGAGCCACATATTGATATATAATGTTATGATAGCGGTTTTAACATTAATACATAATTGAATTGCCTCTTGTTACAGTTATGAAATACTTTGATAACAAGCAGGAAATGTTCATGGGCCAATGACATGACCACATTGAAATGGTCTATACTTGTGAAATGATTTTTTAATGATTTTTAAAACTAATGATAAAAACATAATTAATTGGACTATAATGAGTATCCTGTTGAGGAGTTTGTTTTATTATGTTAAAGGGACAGATCACTTGAAAATCTAAATTCCACCATTATTTACTCGCCCTAAGTTTCATTTAAAAAAATATTTTAAATTTGGATCATTTGTAATGACAAAGTGCATTTTGATGCATATTTTACATTTTATTTGTGGAGACTGCTATTATTATTATTTAAATTTAAAAAAAATAATTATAATAAAATTATCACCACATATTAATCTTTAATTGTTATAATTTATATTATTAATAATAATGATGAAGATGGTGACGATATTATAATTTTATTATAATTTTTATTATTGACAATAATAACTTATTATTATTATTATTATTATTATTATTATTATTATTATTATTAATGTATGATTACATGTTAGTAGTACAACAGCAAGTTTCCAGTTGTTACTGCTAGGATGGAACTTTATAACTAAATTATAAAAAAAAATAGGTATGTTTTGACTTTTTTTATTTTTTTTATTATTTTTTTAATAAAATATTGAAGTTTGTGTTGGTCCAGGTGCCATCATATGCCATATTTCAGAGCATCTCAAACACTTAATACTGCAAACTGTACCATGGTGGCCATCTGGTGTATCTGCTTCCTGTTCTGGCTGACTGTCCTTCCTGTTATGCACTTACCTCACAGATGGCACCACACGGCGCCATAATTTGACGTTGTTGCTATGGTTACACAAGGTTAAGTGCCACCTCTGAACTCTGAGCAGTTTAACCTCCTATTAATACTATAATACTGTAGTTTAGTCATGATTGCGCTTCCGCGTGCGAGGTGTGCGGTGACTGGTTAAAGCTTTTCCTCTTAGTCTGGGGTCTTGCAACATGCATGTTTGCTTTTTATGCTGTTTGTCAAATGTAATTATAAAAAATGCTTGTCAGCTGTAATTATAAAGTCAGTCACCCAAACACACACGCAGTTTTGTCCTCATAACCGCAGTGTTAACATAGAGGAGTCTCGCTGCAGTGCTGTCAACAAATGTAATAATAGTGTTAACAACACACAGCTGGAACTACAGACAATCCCACCACCGATGAGGCAATTTCCTCCCTGAATGGGAAAGCTGTCACTGTGTGAGACACACACACTGCTCTGGTCAATAGCGTGTTCTGCATTTTGCTGTTTTTGCAACTACAGGCACTTTTCTGTCCCAGATTTTAACTTTCTTGTTTTTCCCCTCTTCTTTTTGTTATATCAAGGTCACATTTGAATGGTTTGTACACCATTCTTTCATCATATCTTCATCTCATCATGTTTAATGCATTGTTTTTCAACGCGTAAATAAACAATGATTAAATGTGCACCAAATTTTCAAAGGGAAAGCAGAAATATATACATGAAATACAAGGGGGTATGGGAGGGATTGACTCCCCTATTTAATGCTTCATCCCCCCTGAAGGATGTCAAAACAAGATATATGGGGGATAAAAATAATGTTAATAATTAAAATAATAGGTAATATAAATATACATTTGACCAGCCCTTTGATTCATACCATTGTGACTGCATAAAATATGCATTCACCAGTCTGAAATCGGCAGATTTAGAGCACCGATAAACATTTTAATTGTTCACAAGACCATTTTCTCCTAAAATAGGTGTTTGTTTCTACATTTACAATAAAAGGTAACAATAAAGGGTAACAATAATTCCACAATAAAGGGTAACACTTTATTTTGATGGTCCCTTAACTTATAAGTTAAACTAACTTATTTCATTTAGTGAGTCATTCACTGTAAGGTTTTGCAGTGTATGTACACATAATTGTACGTACATAATAGCCACAACTAGACAAAGCAATATTAAAATAATTCAATATTCCAATGGATTAAAATAAAGTAGTCAATCTGGAAAAGGTAAATAAATAAAAAAGGGAACATTATAAATTGCTGCATGACCTAAATTCCTTAAGTTCAAGTTAGTTTTCAGATGTTTTAATATATTTCCCTCATGCTTGAATCTCCATTCTCAGCTTGACTGTTAAAAATGTCTGTCCTGATTGCAGCTGCTTTACCAGAGTTTAAGATATCTACTTTATCCATTTTAAATGATCCATAATTTAGACAATTTTGATGAAAGGAGCGCAAGAGAGATGGTGTGAATTTTAATTTTACATTTGAAGTTGAAATGGATGGCAGTTTTAATGGTGGTTGGAGAGTTTGTTGTGTCAGTTATCAGTTAAAGACTGGCAATTGGGGATTCAAGAAGTGTGTATGCGATCTAGGGCTGCTCAGTTATGGGAAAAATCATAATCACATAATGGTAATAACGATTATTTAAAACAATCATTTGTGGGCTATATGACCAAAAAGTTTTGGAGATTTTTCCTCCCTGTAAATAAGGTTGCTATTACACCTATACATTTGAAAGATTATTAAATTTCACATTCTTAATTCTGAATTTGCTCAAAAACAAAACAGTTCTCAATTATGGAAAATAACAAAAAATAAGGAAGAATAAAAAGAAACAAATGAAACAAACAGTGCTTTAGGCATCTTGACTGTAAGAATTAAAACTAGATTTGATTCTTATTAAAGCTACAACATTCTTTCAGTCAAGATCAGTGAGTGACTTGGTGTTTGTCTTTTTTTGTTACATATAATTCTAAAAACAGTCAACACCAAAAATACTGTATAGAAAACTGTCACTTTAATAGTATCAATTTATGGATTAACTTTCTCATGCCATTTTATTCTCAACTTTATATGTTCAGTTATTGCTACGTTACAAATGAGGGTTGATGTAAATAATTACTACGAGCTGCGTTTTGACACATTTTTGCAGGTATTTGAACATTTATTCACACCTTAAGATGACTTTACATGTGTATTCTGCTTCTCTTAAGAGCTAAAAAAACAGCACAAGTTCTTTTGCCCTTTTAAAAACATGAAATCGAAAACACATCAATAAATGAACCACATCCCATCCTACAATAGTCACGTCACATGATTTCACTTATTTCCACATGAAATAGAGCTTTATGGAGGAATGAATGCAGACTACTTCAAAGTCTGATGACAATGACATTTTATCTCGATTAATGCTTTTTCCCATAATCATTAGTGGCTAAAATCTAAATCGAAAAGCCCTAGCATGTAGTCCTTTTTATATCTCGGTGGGGGTTTAAACCTGAGCACATATAGACTCATTGGGACTATGCCGAAAGCCATATCACCCTGCAGCCCAAGAAGCTAACCAGAAGCTGCTATATAAATACACATTACATTACTTGTCACTATGGGGACCTAAATTGAGGTCTCAATGGGTACAATAGCGTATAAATTTATAAATGTTGTTTATTCAAAGTATTTTGATCATGTAAAAAAAATATCTGAGGGTTGGATTAAAGGGTAGGGTTTGAATAAAGGGATAGATTTTTACAACCCTTATATAAGTCATGGTTAATGTAGAGTCCCTACAAGAATAACAAACCTGTGTGTGCTTGTGTAGTTGTACACCTATCTCATTGATAGCAGGTTTGAGATTTGGACCATTAGAATGAGGAGCAAAAGAGTAAAGTGGAGAGATTACAAGCAAAAAACATTTACTAAGACTTTAAAGCAAACATGATGGATAAATGCTTTGACATGCTATGGCAAAAATGCATTTGCAGTCATCCACGTGTATAGACTTCTATTAAAATAAATAATAGCTAGTGTTGGTTGCAAAAAATATATATATATATAATCCCATGTATATCTGGCTACAAGATTTTTTGCTTTATCGTCATGTAACTCACCAGTCCTACTGCACCCAACCCGGTTTGAGCTGGTATTAAAGTAGCGATTCTTTGCCTGGGAGATGGTTGCTCTAACAAGAAGGCTAAAGACCATGGCCACTAACGTCTGTCGCTAGAGCACCTTTTGAGGCCAGAGTGAGGTTTACCTGCATAGTACTTCGCTAACTCGCCTCTGTTACATTCACCCCCCTAAACCTCACTCCCATCCCGGACAAGCCCCCATGTGTAACCCTCCATTCCTGCTGCACCCAACCTGGTCTGAGCTGGAATTGAACTGGCGATTCTTTGTATGGGAGTTGGTTGCTCTAACAAGGAGGCTAAAGACCATGGCCACTAGTGTCTGTCGCTAAAGCACCTGTTGAGACCAGAGGGATGAGGTTTACCTGCATAGCACTTTGCAAAACTGGCCTCCGTTACACTCGCATAACTCTGTTAATGTAGACTGACATTTTAAAGTAGTTTTATTGACATTTTGAAAACTTACCCCCAAATTTCCACAAATTTGTAATGGACACATGCCTGTTGTGTCATTGAATGTACTCACAAAGGGATAGCTATGCAAGTAAGTGTGTGTGTGTGTGTGTGTGTGTGTGTGTGTGTGTGTGTGTGTGTGAGAGAGCGCGCGATGGGCTTGGTGTGTTTTTGGTTCTCATAATGGATCCTGTGTTTGAGAGATTGTGTTCAGACAGCATGACTGTGACACTGATGCATGTGCCCTGAAGCTTAATCAATACACACACGCACAGATACACACATTCTCCACCTCTCACCCCATGAGTTTTGTGTTGTGTGAGCCAAGCTACTGCACACCTGGGAAAGTTCACCTTCATCGACCGTCACACACACACACACACATAAATAAAACGGCCTGGTGTACTCTCCACAAAACACAAGGATATGCACGAGCCAAGTCAGTAAACTCACTGAGTGTGCCAATAAATGAAGTGTTTATGAAACATTTAGTTGAGTGCGAGGAGCTTGTTTGTTATACAGATGCCTTGCATGGACAGCACAAAACAGTTTTAATATTTTACTCTTTGTGTTGATGTTTCATGCATGTTTTTCACTGCCTTCAACACTGGGTTTCTGCTATGCTGATTTCAGCCTGAAGGGAGTGGTGTTTTTTTTTTTTTTTTTTCAATACCTACTACATCTGTAAAGTTAAACAGTTATTATAGTTTCTTGCTAAAATGACTGGGGCGTTTTTACGAATCTCGCTCAAGCTCACAATTTTCTCTGTTCTGTAGATGTAAAATAAAGGTTAATATGAGTAGGCTATTATTATTGTTAATTCTCAAACATAAGGGAAAACAATAACAATATTAGGCCTATGTGTACTCAACTGTTGGTTAAAATTCTAAATTTTAATGGAGCACTTATTATTATTATTATTATTATTATTATTATTATTGTTTAAGATGTAAGCTTGCCATCAGTCATTAGCTATGTTTCCATCCAAAAATGCGAATGAACTTTGTGCAAAACTGGATTATAGCATAAAATACGTGCAAATAAAGCTGCGTTTCCATCCAACGAGTCAAAGAGAACAAAATCCTCACTTCCTGATTAACTGGCGCCAAATATTAACAGTAAAAATTGATTTTGCTGCGGTAGGAGAGGCTGCGTCAGTCTTTTCTTCATCTAATAAATGACTTGCGCCTCAGAAGGCAATCCTGACACATAGTGAACGCACAGTGGCGTTTGAAGGTGTCAGACGCGGACTACAGACGCTCTTGATTCTGGAGGTCATTAATAATATAATAACACTAATACTTAAACGGTAAGGCGTTTTAGAATGACCAAAACAACATTTCAGATGGTTTGGTATAATGTGCTCGGCCTGCTGGTTTGTCCATTCACACACATTTTTATCATCACATGATCTCTTATAACAAAATCACATAATCTTTTTTAATGCGCACACTGGAATTTATGCAGTAAAATCGTAGTTTAATCGCATCTTTTCTTATCGAATAAAAGGTTGATCTCTTAACTAAATCACATGATCTTTTTTAATGCGCATACTGGAATTTATGCAGTAAAATCGTAGTTTAATTGCATCTTTTCTTATCAAATATAAAGTTTATCCTACTCAGTTATGCGCATTTTTTTTATGCGCATCTTCAAAATGTGCATCATGGCGTTTCCATCAACCGTTTTTTTATGCGCATATCTAAAATGTGCATAAAAATAGGTGGATGGAAACATAGCTATTGACAACATTATTAGACCATTTTTTTTCGCTGGTAAAATGAGACATTTGCCATTTTCAGATTCCCTCACGGATTATATTCAACATTATATAGGCTAGAATAGTTCTAGTGACACTTCATGCACAACACTGTTCGATACGAAAATAAACAACAGCAGGTGTCCATGTTGCTGAACAATGTACATAAAACAACACAGACTTGTGCGACTGCCTTTATGCTTCTCTCGAACTTGAAAATATAATTGACTGAATTGTGTAGATGCTGGATTAAGATTAAGTGGGGTGTCGAATTGAGATTGCAATCTTTTTCGATTAGTTGTGCAGCCCTAATACTGTATGTAGTTATTGTAGTACTCGTAGTAATAATGGTGATGATGATGATGATGATAACTTTAGAATTTATTAATATTATTAGACCTCACCAATTCCCTTTTGTTGGTAGGTCAACAGAAGGTCTTTTAATAAAAGTATTTTGATTGATTGATTGATTTAACTGATTTATTGATTGATTGATTTCATATCTCATTACCCACTTGCCAATTATTTATAATGTGTTATTTTTTTAATCAAAATAAAAGGGACATGCACTGCTTATATATGTAAATTAATGTTGCAAATTAGGCCTAATCCTACATGTTTCTTAATTTCGATAGGATTTACAGTCGTACAGTTATGTCTTTAACATGCTAGGCTTTGAGTCACAGAGAGAGAGAGAGAGAGAGAGAGAGAGAGAGTGAAAGAGAGAGACCCACTATAATTGGTCCATGCCATAAAACAAGATTTAAAGTCTGTGAAGGGCTTTCCAGTGATTAAAAGCGAGAGAAGCGAGTGTGAAGGGTCCTGCGAGTGTGTATATTATTCCCAGAGTATGTTTACTGTTGGTAAAATCTGTATATCATTTGTAGAGATGCTCTCAGGAAAGGTTAACCAGGTTGAAGCTTTAAACGAATGTAGATTTATTTGTCTGTTCATCCTTTCTTTAAGATAGCATCCCTCACCGTGACTCATCTAAAGTAGGCAGGGCCCATTTTTTCACTAAAAGCAAGCAGCACTGGAAATCAATCTCTCTCTGTTTTAATGTTTCTCCTCTGTGCGGCATTTTTCACACTTCAGAAGCCATTTGTGATCCAGCGGGAGCCATGTTGGCTCAAACGCTTCGTCCACAGGGAGCCATAGTGGCTCTGGAAACCTCTACTGGGAGCCATCTGGGCTGGCTATCGGAGACTCCGCCTGCCCTTACAGCGCTGGTGTATGTTCTTATTTTTGTGTGGGACGAGCGTCTATGTGGTGATGGGATGTTTAATGCGGTGATCAGTGTGGGCACCCTGTAAACACGTGGCCTCAACTCGCCCAGACATCCACCTACATTCTGTCGCACACCCAGTTACACTTTAGGGTCTTGAATATTGAGTTTGTGTGAGATTTTACTGAAGTGTTTTTCACATCTTCACACCGAAATACATAATTTTAGCTAATAGCTGCTAGCATGTATTTCTTAACTGTTGTGTAATGTGATGAAATTCCTGCTCGTCACGTCTGTTGCCTATGGCAGGGCGTTAGTACTCGTGTAGTTCTCTTTGGAGGTGTGATTTTGGTCAAATGCTGAGAAAATGGCTTTTTTAACGTTTTAAATGTGGCATTTAAAGTGTCCCTGATAACCCAGTGCAGCCATGTTTATCATAAGAAACCGCAAATAGCTGTACACAAGTGGGGTTAAACATCCCTTGTCAATTATGACTGAAACATCACACTAACCAAGCAATACTTCAGCATGGCTGATTCAGTCTATTAGGTAGTGCAGTCGATCAGCCATTATGATGGTAAATTAGTACTGTAAACATTGTTATCTGCTGCACTGGATAAGCGGAAGCTAGAGTCATCAGTATGGGCGCTTAAATAACATTTGAGATGTATCTTATATGATCCATGTGGAAAGATTTTCTGCTGTACAATAATCGCACTGACTCATTTCTCTGTTTACCCATGTTGTTATTGTGTATGAGTCATGGTGTTGCGCCAGGGAAGAATACGGCAAAGATATTAATCTTCAGGTTTTGGGGTCATTCAGATTAAACTCATGTAATTGTATATTGCTTTATTAAGGCTTACATGAAGCGTTGGCGTTTTCTCCGAATTGCAGACCAAGTGCATTGCGTTTGACCTTGTATTTGGATAATCAGGAGATTTTAAATCTATTTGCAAAGATAAAGGCCATATGCTTTTCTCTCTAACTCAATCTCTCTTCCCTCATAAACAACCTTAAGCCTCTGAGATTCAACTTAGGAGAAGTGCAGCGTTTGTATAAAGTCTAATAAAAATGACCTAAACTGGGTAGAAACAAAAATAATGTTAGGTGATTTTCTTGCATCACACTTCAGTTTATGCTGGGAAAAATTAAGCAATCATTTTTGTTTAAATGGTGTTCGACATTTTGTCTAGACATTTCTAGAATTCTGTTGTTTGACATTATTGTAGATATTTTCTGCTGTTTTTATTGCAGTCCACAGTTAGATGAATTATATTTAAATTGATATGCACATCATTTTAATTATATAAACCACTGACTGATGAAAATCTAAGGATGATGTACAGTCTTGTATCTACCTTATATGAATTTTGGGGTGTCTGATGGTTAATTTTAGAGAAGTTTGAAAATACATTATGTGATGTTGAAAGATGAGAATTGTATAGTTGCTGGAGGACAGGTTAACAGACACTAAAGAGAAAGTTGTGGACTTCCTTGCAGCGTGGGCTGCCAAATCTTGTCTGAAACCCCCTCGTCTAACATTGAAGTAGACACCGCTCTCGTCTTAAGTCTTGATTATATAATGTGGGAGGGTAGTGCAGAGCCACCTAATCTGCGATGTGTATCTGAAACACTCATCTTCTGTGCAAAACAATATCAAAAATTGTGTCTAAAATAGGAGCGAAAGGATGCATATTACGGATAGAAATCAATTGAATTTTTGAGAGCTGACTGTTGATGGTAAGCATCCATTTAGCAACCACCAAGTACATGTTTCGACCTCATAGAAACATGCTAAAACTACCCTGAACCCCTTAGCAAGTTATGAGCATCATCTTGGCAGTCCCCCACAACAGATTAGAATCATTTTATTAAATTTTTTTTTTTTAATCATCAGGTCATTGTTAATGAGAACCTGTTTACTAGACTGGTTCACTTTGATTAACTCTGCATGCTGTGCTCTAACAACAAAGTACACTGGGTGCGTAAAGCTGGTTATGCGAGACCTAATACATTTAGCCCTCTGGCTAAGGCCAACCCAGATTACCGGAACATTCGGAGCGTAAACCCGGCCGGAGCCATTACCTTTTTTTGTGTAGAGCATTAGTTTGCTACCAAGCAGAGCCAGAGTGGGAGGGTAGTTGTTTGTCCCCATAATGTGAGGTTGGTTGTCATTCTTGTGTTTAATCAAAGTGCCGATTATGCCCTCATTAAAAAGCTTTTACTCTCTCTGCGTATGCAGCCTCTGCCTCCAAAGTAATTCCCAGCAGATTTCCCAAGGGGCTTCCTGGCTGAACAACCGCACTCTTAATCGTTTGACTCCTGGAGTGTCTTTTCACAACACCTGCCTGTTTCTCACAAACCTATTTCTGCAACACACTCCTACACAATATGGATGTTGGTTTCCTGATGGATTGCAATCAATGAGACTCAATTATTTGGGGGTTCCGATTTTTAGCTGGTGGAATTTAGTATTTAAGTTTGCTGCCTTAGTAATACCAAAATCAACGAATTCTGCTTAAATTCACACATCTGATTGAGAGGTATGCTGTTGGATTGGAAAATAAAATGGTGGAAACGTTTCTGAGGCTGTCTAGAGATCAAAGACTGAAGCTAACAGGCTTTTAACATGTTGAAAACACCCAAAACAGTTTAGCAACCCCCTTGCCTTTATTTAAGACCATCCAAAAAGGCTGTTGTAATGGCTTAGTCCACCCCAAACACCTTAGCAAAGACATAATACTTGATATAACACCTTACCAACCAGCAAACAACACTTGACAACCACAAATAATGCTGAGTACATTTCATTGCTACTCTTTGGAAGCCACTCATTCGCAAAACCCTTGCATCATTTTGTTTGTAAAACCTAGCTTAAGCATCTGATTTCAGCATAGCCGTCCTAATTACCAGACATTGTAAAGTTGCTTTGATTAGAGCTTTTAGATTAGCTGAAAGCCACTGCACAAAGACTTCTTCAAAATCTTAATGCGTCACGCAGAGTGTAATTTTCTTCAGCGTTTTAGGGTGTTAAGAAGCAGTTAGAGTAGTCATCCTTGCGTATTTTCCTATAGTAATTTGCGAATATTTAAATGACTCACTGTTTTTCCCCCTTTTTTCCTTTTATCCCGTCGTCCTGTCTTTCTTTGAAATGCACTTTTTGTCCTTGCCTGCCGTCTTTGATCACTGGCCAATAAACAGCCTCAGTGCTTGGAGACAAATGTAATATATTAGTGGTGCGTGTTCCCTTGGTGTTACCGCTTTAATTGAGAATGTCAGGCTAAAGTTAGTGCCAGGCTGAATCCCGACCTCACGTTTAATTGTGCGAGAAAGACGTGCCCAGCAGTGATGTCAGTGACAGGATGTGTGCGCGTGAGTATATGAGATGAGTAGGGGATATGCTGAAGGCCCCCAGAGTTGCCTGAAGAACGAGCCGTCTGGACGATCAATAGATAGCTCAGTCTCCTCCAGTGATCTGTCTATTTAAAACAAAGTCTCTTTTCCTGCCGCCACAGTAATGGAATCTCAGCTAATCCCAGATACAGTACATTAACTCACTCTTTTGCCTTCTCTCTCTCTTTCTCTTTCTCTCTCTTTCTTTCTCTCTCTCTCTCTCTCTCTCTCAGGTGGAAGTGGAAGTGGAGAGCATGGATAAAGCAGGGAACTTTATTGGCTGGCTTCACATTGAGGGTGTGAATCTGTCTGTGGGTCTGGTGGAAAATGCACTATCTAAGGTCCACTTTACTGCAGAGAGAAGCTCCTACTACAAGACTCTGGTGTCTGCAGAGGAAACGGCAAGACAAAGGAAAGAGAAGGTAAGTTTGGTTGAAATCTAGATTCTCTTGTTCAGTCTCAGAATAATGTTCCAAAACCACCTAGGTAGCATTTTAAGCATTATTAGTTCTGTTCTGGTAGAAAATCTAAGGGTGTACTCACAATATGCTATCCGAACAGAGCCCAGTTCATTTGACAACTGTGAGTGCTCTGAATCGGGCCCAGGCACGGTTCAGTTGGCTGGCCCTGGCCTGGTTGGAAGAGATGTGCCAAAGCGCGGTTTTGTTGTCTTCAGTTCCCATGGTACCTAGCGGGAGTATGCCCTAAGACAGCAAGCAATGGCTTTATGTTAAGATACTTTCTTTTGGACAAGTCAGCACCATAATGCTATTATAAATCTATCCAAATCGATTGCGAGCATTTTTGCGAGACTCAAGTTGGCTATTTATTGATTTTTCCTTTCGAAACGATAAGCTTTCATGTTCTGCTACTTTATACTTCAGTGCAGAAAGTTTTTGTCTTTGAGGCCAGCCCTAGAGCGGATCACAGCTTCCATATATCTGCCTTATAAGATAATGCCAAAAGTAGAAGTAGGGCTAGAACAGAACTTCAGTTTTCACTCAGTCACAATCAGAAATTCATATGTATCCAGCCTACATATGTCAAGCAGAAATTCATTACTTACTATTCCAGATATCTTGTTCCATTCCAGTAACAAATATCATCTCTTTTCTGCCCAGCATGCCTTGAGCTCCTGAAGCTAAGGCCTGTACCTGTCATCCAGTGTATATGTGAACAAAGAGAGTACACAAATCTTTTGTCATGTTGCATTATCTCAGGCAAAACAAATGGACAAGTCCTCCAAAAAACAGTGGGAACTGGACAAAAGGCACAGGAATGAGTGTGTAGCTCAGGGGGTGCCACAGGGCTATGTCTCTGGCGCTATCAGTTTTGTTCTCCTCTCCCCACTAAGCTGTGATTGATGAAATCCTCTTCGCCCCTGATCTCAATCTCTCTCTTCATTTTCATTATGGCCAAAAAGGCCCGCAGAAACCAAAGGCCCTGGTGGACAAACAACACTCCCGCCAGCTGTTTCTTCTGTCCTCTATCCCTCATTTGGCGAGAGAGTGAGAACAGCCCCGTGCTGATAGCAATATGATCTACTGCCTAAGGCTGCAAGGAGCGTGTTTCTGTCATCCTTGTCAAATCTATCTTTTTTTTCATCTCTCTCGCATCTCAATCTCTAAGTCCTACAAAATATCGCACAAAGTCCCAAAACATATAGCCACATCTTTCTTTCAAAGGCAGCATTATCAGCTTCCAGCCCCCATGAAAATGTGCATTCATAGATTTTGCGTTCAGATTGAACCTACACTTGCCCTAAAAAGTCCATCTTGCTTGTTTACACTCCCCTGGATATACACACAAGCGCTTGCATATGCACACTCACTTGTGCACCCCTCTGCCACAGTGTCACCTCTCTGTAAACAAAGCATGGTATGTTTTGCTCTGACACCTTGAGGAAAGCACAGTTTGACCCTTATTTCCTGTGCTGTCGCTTTCCCAGTGGGTCAGATTGACTCACTGACTCGCTGGCAGTGAATCAAAGACGACAAGTTTGGTTTGTTGTGCCCCAGTCCCCTGCTCTCTGGCCCTGCTGCTGTCTGGAGGGGGTCAACAACACGAGGCCACCCTGATGTTAATGTGTTGGCGTAGAAAAACACAATCACTACCCATGAACTGTACAGATGCATTGTTCTTGAAGATTATCAATGCCAGTTGTTGGGTCTGTACCAATCCATGCTTGAATTCCAAAGCCACATTGGGTAATGAAGATAATTAACCCTTCAGGATCATTGGGCAATTGGGAAAGGAAAGCTGAGGACAGCGATTCTTTTATCTTGGTGACCTTCTTTTTTTCCACAGCCAGTAGCTGTTCCTTCCTTGCATTGATAAGGGCTTATTTTACTTTTATTGGTCCCTTGTTGGTGGATGGGGGAAAGTTAGATGTTTATTTTGTCAGGAGGCAAGTTCAGAAACTTAACAGCAGTAAAGAAGTCCGCTTTTATTAAAAAGGTGTTTTTTCTATCTCTCTCTTTCATCCATCTTTTCAATGTTATTGCTGTCTAATGAAAATAAATAAAATAGAGGTCCAGTGGTGTAGAATAATGGTCTAGCGGCTGTGAAGCTGAGTTAAAAACCAAGGGGACTGGGTGATTTAATGAAGAAGTACAAGATTTTGCCTGCAGGAGTTTAAACTTTAAGAATTAATTTTAGAGTTTTTGATTGTGGACTTTTTTTTTATGTTGTCATGTGTCATGTCATGCCCTCACATATGCTGTCACATGTCATTTTATATTGAATATCATATTACTGGGACAATTAAGTTTTACCTTGCCATACCTTACCTTACCAGACCCCCTAGTTTTTCGTGATTCTGCGATCACTGAATCCAATGCTAAATCAACAAAATGTTGAAATTCTTTACGATCCTGCAAAATTTTTAATTTAAACGCAAAAATAATCGCAAGAAATGTAATAATCTCATGAAACATCCAATTCCAAATCATATAATCAAATTAGATATATTTCAGTTTGCAATTAATTGTTTTACATGACTTATAGACATTGCATAGACAGCCCGTGTGATGTATTTGAGTGTCTCAATGACGTCTTACCTGCGCCCTCACAAACATTACATTACATTACATGGAAGTGGGGGGTGGGGGATTGTTTTGCTTTTTGTTTTTGTTTGTAATTGATTAGACATCCTGTGGTGCAAAATCAAGTGAATAACGCAAATTTGGTGTTTTGTGCGTTTGAAATGCGTCAGACTGCAAATTGGTTTAAGGAGATTGGTTTAAGGATGATGGCCGCTGGATGTGACCGAATTGAAGGACGTCACATGTATGGCTGGTATTATGATGTGCGTCAAATTGAAAAATGATTTTGCTTAACTCCTTAAGCGATAAATATAACTTTTTTGTATTTATATATATTTTTAATCGCAAAATTGTCTGCAAAATTAATTTTTTGTAAAAAAAAAACACAAAAAAAATCTTGAAAAGCTAGGGGGTCTGATATTATATTATTATGTTAATGATCACTGTCAAACAATCGAGGGCCAGACTAAAAATGGATTTATTTCCCAGGATTAGGTCGGAATATCCTTTCCCTGGTATTTCATTTCTAAGCAAAGACCTCTTGGTTAACCCTTACAATAAACAAAGAGTTGTATATTGTGCAACTGTTTACTTGCATGGAGAAACGGGTCCCATGATCCCCCTTGCATGCTTTCATAGCACATTTTTACTTCACGCTGTTTCCCTGTAGATTGAGGGGAATACATTTAAAAGTTCCTCTCAAGATCATGTGCAGTCAGAACCAAACACTGCTCTGAAATGTAAACAGTTGCTGCATGGAGATGTTGGAGCACTTCTGGTTGCCGGGCAACAGAGTTATAGTTGCTGATTAGAGAGCGGTTTATGACCCAGTGTGCACCGAGCCAACCCGCATTCTCGCGTCGCACAACACAGGCTATTAAAAGAGCCTTCTTGTAATTACAACGCGCTAATTATAAGGAAGCAAATCTGAAGCGAAGTCTGCATTCTGTTGAAAAACAAAAGCCCTCTGTCATCTCATATCTGACTTTGGTCTACTTCGGCCAGACTCTGGTGGTGTGTCCAGGGAATCTTGAAAACTGAAACAAACCAACCACTGATTGTGATCCTCCCTTAGATCATCTGCATCATTGTCGAGAACATCACTGAGCTTGTCTGCCTCCAGCCCCCCTTCTTCACAGCCCAGATGCTCCCACGGACACTCATTTGTCTGCTTGTTCCCGCTTTTCTGGTATTATTGGGGCATAATTCCTTCACCGGGGGGCTGATTTCAACTCTAATAGCCTCCCCAGGCTCTCGTGTGCTTTACAACATTCGTGACAGGGTTCCGCAGGGGTTGAGAAGGGCAACCGTCTGCTTGTGACATTTAAGCTCGATAAATTTGTACGGTGGGTGAATGCAGCTCGCCACCACGTGTCGTCCACGTCTGTCTGGATTCAAGTGGTCTCTAAGTACTTAGAGAAAAGAAGAGAATATAGAAGTACTCTTTATACTCTTAAATGTGCTTTCACCGTAGCAATTTTGAAGCACACACAGGTACACTTGAAGCATATTTTGGCTTGTTTAGACATTTGATTTGTTTGGGTCAAGAGGATTAATTAAACGAGTTGTTAAAAGCACTCTAAAGTATACGTTGAATGTTTGCACTCTGTGATTGGATCTACAAATAATAGACTGGTTGAGTATACTTTGAATGCGGTGCATGAGATGGAATTGGATAGAAAAAACTAAGTATTCCAGGGCATCAAGAGACCTCCAAAACAATTAGACATAGGTTATACCTCAATTCTGATACAACGACAGATTTGTTACCAGTTATATCACAAGTGACCTTATGGATTATACTTTTTGTGTAAGGTAATTTAAAGTAAAGTAACTTCTATTGCAAAAAAAGTCCCAGTATGGTTTGTCTACAGTAAATAATCGGCAGTTTTGTTTAGGCTAACTCATTAGTAGCTTGCAGTATTGGTTGCTTGGTAACAGTCCTGAGAATGGATTGTCAAATGACACAATTGGAAAAAAAAAAGTGACACAATGATATGATTTTGTAAGATATAAGAATTTTCAGTCTGATCTCACAAGGAAATGTAGCTATTTTTTACGTTCTGTCAGTATAGTGACTAATTCGTACGAGTTCAGTCATACGAAAATGTATGATTTTTAGAAAGCAGGTGTGGCACCCAGTCCCGCTCCTAAACCCAACAGTCATTGAGGCATAGGCAAATCGTACTAAATTGTACAAATGAGATCATACAAATTAGTCACTAAATCAAAAAGTTACACAATGCCTTTAGATCATGAAGTCTTAAATCAAGTTAAGATTCGCTTTTGTAAAACATCCTTGCAAAAAAAAACGTAATGCATGAGATGCAATTGGAAATTAAAACCAACTATTCTTGGGCATCAAGAGACCTCTAAAACAATCAGGCACAGGCTATAAGTATATGTATTGTTATTTGTATTGGCCTAATAAGAAAGTTATGTTGCTGGACATAAAGGTTTTGAATGGTACCTTTCACATGACGTGACATGCGACACACTTTACATAAGTTTTTGCTAGAGGAAAGACAATGTTGCTAGAGGAAAAAACAAACAAACATAAGAATTACATCAAGGTGGTAAATTACGGAAAGACGCTAACTTTAAAATCTTATCCTATCTGACTGGTAACCATGGCAATTTCAGATGGGATTACATTTAGAGCAAAAGCTATTACAGCACAGCATTTCCTAAGTGTGTTGTGTTGTCTTTACAACAAAGGAAGGTGCTATTACAGAAACATTCTAACTTGACAAATACATTTTTAGGGCAACCAAACAGCTGTCCTAATCTCTAAGTTATTCAAAAGCGAACAATTGCCTAACAGTTGACAGAAGCGTGCCAATTGAAAGTGAAGAACAAAGATGTTAAATGGAAGAAAGAGTCTTGGAGAACCTTGAATATTTAGCATTTTTGATGACAAAACACTTATAGGTATATACTTATATACTTATATGCCAACTTGATATTACTTCATGTATAAGGTAGTTTAAAGTAAAATAACTTCTATTGCAAAAAAATGTCACAAATGGCTTGATCGCACTGACGAGTGTGAGCAGAACTGAGAACCGCTCGAACCCGTTGGAGCGAGTGTTTACAGATGTGGAGTCTTGTGATGGAAAGTTTTGTTTTGTGCTTACCTTGTGAGTAAAGTAGTTGCACTTCCGCCAAAGTTTGAGCTACTTTGCATTTTGGGAAAAGATCTAGATGTTTGCAAATCTAGATTCCTGTGCTTGTGCAAACAGACTGGAATCAGAAGTCGGATTGAGATTTGTTTTTGCCATTATATCGGTTATCAGCTTTGTCTACATAACATGGGCCTAAATAATAATAATGTGTTTTGCATTGAGAACAGGATTTCAGCCAGCAGTGTATTTTGAAAGAATATTTCTGTTGCTTTTGGATTTCATTTGGCTGAATCCTTCCTGTTGGGAAGGAATCTTATTCAAGGGCCTCATCAGCGGACATCTACGCCCAATTTCAGAAGGATTTCTTCAAGTACCAGTTTGCTAGCAAAAGACGGAACCCATGTGCAATTTTCTTCGTCATACTTGAGCATCACAGACAATCAAAGCGTATAAAACTCAGAAATATTTAACCATTTTTTTTTTCATCTTCAGTTGCCAGAGCTAGCGCAAATCCCTTTGTGCTCTCATTCAAGCTTCTGCGAGTTAGCACTTTTTTACCTTCAAGCTAATTTGGATGAATGAAGGCAGTGGGAGGCTCAGGTCAGTCTAATGGAACCCGAGTTTTCCGACTTGCGATGCTGCATTAATATTTAACATGGAGATGAAAGCGCAGCACTTGCTATCATTTTTTAAGAGTCTAATTTTGCTCTTGTTGGACAATGCATTTTAATTAAAGGCCCTCTTTTAATTTCCTCTGCTGGAAGTGATTTCATCCACAAAACGGACTCGGTTGAGCACACGAATATATCATAATTTCTCTGTTATTAACAACAAAGTGGTCTAAATTAAGTTTTAACATTTTATTTATATATATATATATATATATATATATATATATTTATCATCATTTATTTTTTTCAGCCGCAGAAGCAGTGAAGCAGTGTCTGTTGCCATGGTAGTATTATAAAACACGACAAGATAATTACATACATGCCACAGATGAGGTTATCTGAGTTCTGAAGAAAGTAAAAGCTATTTTGGAGTTTTCAGGTGTTTGCTTCGCAGTTTTCGAGTCTGATTGAGTTTCTTCCCCCGCTCCAATCAGATTTCCTTTAGCCAGTCATCTGAAAACACCCGTTCCCTCTCTTAAATTTGTTTTAGGCAGATCTAAATCTGTTTTAGGCTCAAAATATTGTCAGTAGCTTTTTTTCCCCTAGCGCTGCATTGAAAATCAAGAGTGTGAAAACATCTTTTTAAAAATACAAAAAACTGATTTTATTCTTTAACGTTTACGTTTCTTAGAGTGTTTGTTTAAATCTTAGTTGGTAATTGATTCACTTTTTTGTTCCTTTTGTAGCACTTTGAGATTTTTTTAATATTGAGTGCTTTATAAATTAAAATGCTATTAATAAATATTATTATTATTATTACTATTATTATTATAGGGTTGTTGACGTGACATTGCATTTTCACTATCACATATGACAGAATGAATATAATTATTACTGCCATCATTTAAAATGCAATACATGTTTAAACATTGCTTCATCCTCCATGGACCTCTTTTTATAAAAATTGCTGTTATTACATCGCATACATACATACATACATACATACATACATACATACATGCATACATGCATACATGCATACACACATACATGCATACACGCATACACGCATACACGCATACACGCATACATGCATACACGCATACATACATACATACATGCATACATACATGCATACATACATACATACATACATACATACATACATACATACATACAT
>CAIGQZ010000320.1:11930356-11942396 GCA_903798205.1 Danio tinwini | reverse complement strand
TGGATGGGATTGATTGGATGGATGGATGGATGGATGGATGGATGGATTGGACGGACAATTGGATTGATGAATGGAAGGAAGGATTGGATGGATTGAATGGACGGATGGATTGGATGGATGATTTGATTTGATGGATGGATGGATCGATTGGACAGACGGACTATTGGATTGGGTTGGATTGGATGGATGGATGGATGGATGGATTGATTGATTTGGATGGATGGATTGGATTTGATGGATGAATTGGATAGAAGGATTGGATGGATTAATTTGATGGATTTGATTGGATGCATGTATGGATGGATGGATTGGTTGATGGATTGACTGATGGATGGATTGACTGATGAGTTAATTGACTGATGGATGGATTGATTGAATGGATTGATGGGTGGTAAGTAGGATTGATGGATTGATCAATTGATTGATGTAAAATGTTTTAATGAATCAGTCGGTCCAATAAGAACTAAGTTGGACTACAAGCTGTTCAACATATGACTGCATTGAAGCTATATTTCTCATTTTAGGTCTATCATATAAATTCAGAAGGCCTTAAATATCATACACAAGTCATATGAACAGCTTTTGTCATTTTTGAAAGTTTGAAAGTCTCTACACATTGTAATTGCATGAAAACTAAACATCAATCCAAATGTAAACTTTTGATAATAGTTTAAATCATTACTGAAGACTTGAAAAATTAATGCACAAGTCTTATTACCCACTTGTACCTTTTAAGGTACCTCGTGTGTCATGTTTGACACTCGATTTCTCTATCATGATCGTATAGAAACGGACAAGCAGCATATTCTTCAAAAGCAACGTTTGTTATACAGGTTTGGTTTGACTTTAGATACTGGAATGAATCTAATTATAATTTTTGGGTGAACCATTTCTTTAAAGTGCACTTTTCCTTTTGAACGCAGAGTTCTGGAGTGATTGCATTTGCTCTACTCAAACAGACAGGCATTTTGTCTACCCTGAAGGAGTCGCACTGTTATGTAAACACGTACTCAGGCTTCACTTCCTCTTTTCATCTTTTTCTCATGCGCTCCTCTTTCTCTCTTTCAGCATGCAACTCTCTTTTCTCAGTATTCCCCCTCTTTCAGTCTCTCTAGGCTTGCGGCCAGCCATGTTGTGTGTATGTGGGATAGGACTGGTTTTAGTGGGCTACCAGGCCTCCTTCAGGACGCAAGTGTCCCCCTGTCTATGTCAGTCCAATTTTCCTCTTTTTCATGCTCTGTCCTTTTTTTCCGTACTATCCGTATCTCCATGTGTTAAGACAGCTAAACGGCCATGTTTGTCAGATGCAAGTGAGTCGATGAGCAAATCTGCGAGAGGTGGAATATTGGATCTGAGAAAACGAAGAGGCTGCTTTTCAAGAGATAAACGGTAGCCATGACAACCTGGCATCAAGACTTGCTGGGTTATGTAGTTGATTATTTAGCTTTTAATTTGCACGCATTTGTGCGCGCCGACTTCTCGGTGGAGAGAAAGAAATATGAAGCCTCTTTAGGTCAGGGATCTGTAAACACAATTATCGGTTTGGCTAGCAAATGGATTTAGTTGGAAGTCGACTTCACTTGAATTCCTTGTCCTTCCCGGAAGCCCTCTGTCATGACTGCGTCTGATTAAAACATATGTCGCATGTGGTTATTTCATGTGGTGAAGTGTGGGCAGACAGCAGGTAGGCAGGCTAGCTGGAAATAAGCCGCTTTAAATAGCTCCGCTTCTAGTCTTTACTGCAAATGAATACTGATTTGGAGGGCTTTTATTTTTTATTTTGCTCGGCTTTGTACAAACATCAGGAGGTTTGTTCAGAATGAAATCTCAGAACTCCTCTTGTGCGTTCTGTTCTTTTGAATATATTTTCTTGTGTTGGAAAAACAGTGTGTTGGTCGAGGGGAGGGAGAGATGGGCACAATAGTCAACCAGTTGTTCAACAGCCAATTTAGCATTAATACACTTCCTGCTGTCTTAAACTTGGCATGAAATGGAAAATCTTTTTTTTTTCACTTGTCTAAATGCAAATGCTTTTAAACATTCTGTTTACTGTAAGTGACTTTACAGATACACCAGATAACTCATTAGCTTGTTTGGTAAGTATAAGTGTTACTGGTTTAGGTTAGCAGATGAGTTATTAGCATGCCCACACAGAATCTTTGCTTGCAGATTTCTGCAGATTTTTAGCCCATTGTTGAGCATTTACATTTGTGTAAATGTGTGTAAATTTATTTTTATTCAGTTTTTAAAGAATTTTCAGTAATAATATTGACTAATATGAAAATGTTCATATAATTTACTTACAATAGAGTTTGTGAAGTAATATTTTCTATCTTTTAGTAGATATATTGTATGAGAGACTTGCTTTGTTTACCAAATAAGTGGATCTAATTGGATTTGCATTGTAAACATTAAACAAAAGTTAAAAAGGTATTACTTTTTATTTTCATGTATTAAGCTTTTAGCTACACTAATCCCAAAATCATTCTGCATAAATTTTTACAAATGTCTGCGCAGAAATTTTTGCGCACAAAATATCTACAGATTCTGTCTGGCCCTAGTGATTAGAAAGGCTGTACATGCAACGTTATTGCAGCCATATGTTGGGAGCAACAGCGTACAAAACCATAAAAACATACAATAAAAATAAAATGGAACCTACCAAACATCCAAAACAATGGTGTGTTCTGGGGTGAAGGCACTAATTATTTTTTATTAATGTTCTAAAAACACTAGAATAGTGTATATATTTGCTGACTTGTTTGCTTATGTTATTCCAAATGTTTAAAGAATGCAATCTAGAGAAATAAGCTATTTTGTTTAGTGACAAGGACCGTGTCCTGTACCGCCTTGCTAATGACCTCACACACCCTCAGCTTTTCGTTAGGTTTATAGAAATTTAGGCAAACATCAAAAACACTTTAATATTGTGTTTTATTAGACTGCATAGAGCAGCATTAAAGCACAACCTTAATGTATTTAGTATAATAAAACAGCACTGCTTCTTCCCCATGTGATCATGAGCCTGGTAAGAGGTGACATGTTGTACACACCAAACAAACTAGCCTGACAGACGCTCAATGATGGCCTGACACTGTTCAACAGCTGACTGTCGGATTGGCGTGTCCTGGCCTCTATAGTCAGTTGACTGTAAGAATGCATTCCGATCATTCAACAACCAATGGACAGAACAAAGTCTGTTCTATATTCCTATAGTCCAAACTCACAAGCATACAATCATGCTCAGCGCACACCCTTTTTTTATTTCACCAAATAATTAAAAAAACAAACAACTAAGAAACACTTGGACATAATTCACTGCGATAAGAACCATATATTAGGATTGCACCGTTTACCGGTACTATGGTAGTATCGTGATACTATGGCTCCAAAATACTGCGGGTGCTGCTGTAGTTTGTAAAGGTAGTATCGTCATTAACAAGTCAAACTACCCAAAATAGCTACAGTAAACATTGAAACTATTTTTGACCACTTCGTTAAGCCTATTTTTGTTGGTAAAAAAATGTTTTTTTTGTTTTCATTTGGTATAATTTGTATCTTTATTTTAATGTATTTTTTTGTTGGTCGGTTATCTACAATATAAACCAATAAAAAATGAATAATTTTGCGCATATAATACTTTTTTCAATAATGAGGCAATTATAAATTAACTTTAAATATTATAACATATAAAACATAGTGTTTCTGACAATTTTCTTTATAATATGAGTTCTGAATTACAGTATCGCAATACTATTGCTTCAGCTGGTATAGTATCGTAACATGAATTAATGGTATCGCGACAACCCAACCATATGTAATGACAAACCAAAGTTATGTTGTTTGGATTACAATCCTTTTGTATGGAGAGGTGTTGTTTGGTAGGTGGTGTTCATGGTAGGTGGTGTTTATGACCTACAATGCATCCAGCCACGAGGGGGCGATTAAAATGTTTTGGCATGACTTTAAAGGAAAGTGGGACACACTTGGTAAAGCTATACCATTTCACGTGAAATTAATTTAGTGTGTTTTAAATCCTTTTAAACTTTGACTTTTTAAATATATCTATATATCATTATTTAATTGGATTTTTCAGATGGCTGTATGCTCAACCGAGTTAGCCATTTTTTTTTTCTTTTGCATCATGTCGCCTTTTTGCAGTCTTCTAATAGCTCTGTGAAGTCAGCATTGGAGCAGAAATCAGAGTGTTGTGTAAGGCCCCATATGCTGCCGAGTTTCCCTGGAGGCATCATCTGTGCGGGTGGGGAGTCGCGACATGCATGCCAGAACCATCAAAACCAGACTTTTTTTTTGCAAACAAGCTATAGTTGCCCCCCACAGAAATGGCGATAAACCGCTTACCGTTTTTAAGCGTTCCAACACCATGACAGTTTCTGCCGATGTCTTACCTTCACTGTGCAGGAATTTGGGAATGGTGGGAGTTTGTAACGTCTGACAGGAGGGTGGTGACATTAGCAGTGTAAGCCGCGCTATAAGCTGCGTAGCCGCCACTGCATCAGAACAGCTGCTGTCGTTGATATGAGGCTGAAGAGAAGCTCCCTGCATGCTGACATCTCGCAGCTGTTGATTCCCAAAGTGCCATGCCACCTGGGCACTTTTAATGCATAAATTTATCCACTAAGTAACCACATCCAAGACTCCGCGTCCACCTCTGCTCCGCACACACACCCCCTCCTCTCTGCGTTCACCCAACGTCACCCCGTCCTAGTCGGCTGGGTCAAATAAAAATGCCAGATTTCTCCAACTTACAGTGCTCGGCGTGTTTTGAGATGAGTGTACGACCGCTTGTGTGATTATGCTAAGTGAGTTTATAGCGCTAGCTCTGTGTTTGCAGGTTAAGTGGATGCTGACAGTGGAGGTCGCGTGGTTGATGTGTTTGTCAGCGTCCCTGAGTAGATTGATGTGGACTTTGGGACGTGTGATGGATGGTTGGTCTGCCCTCTGCCATCGCTTGGACCCACGTGTTTGCGTTTGTTTGAACCAGTGAAAGAAGTCTGACAGCGAAATCCCAGAGTGACATCAAGTGAAATGGTGCTTTACAGTCATATTAGCATTTTTTTTTCTTGGCATCACGCATGTATGCATTTACCTGGGGAAAAAAAATGTGCAAGCTGTCACTGGTGGTTCTTGTCTTAATGCCTCAGGATTGATAAGTGGAGTCGCTCAGGCACTTCAGACATGTTAACACATCAGCTACATTTAGACCTGCAGTCAAAGCGGCAATTGCATGCTGGAGTCTTCAAACACGCATGACGTTCTAATGGGTGATGGCGTCTTTTCTTTCAACATGTCCCTCGCACTTGAAGGTCTTATGCTTGCTACAAAGATAATTGGATTTCAGGAACCATAACTGGATGTGTGTATTCAAAATTCCTCTTATTTGATGTGTTTTTTGAAAGTTGATGGATTTGCAGCACACGCATGTCTTTAATGGTGGTGCACCATTCCATTAGCATATTTGGTGGGCAGAAAGAACTCAAGACTTTAATATAATTTCATTTTGTGGACAAGGAAGTAAATCTGGGTGTGTTTTGGTTGGGTTTGGTTTTATTGACCCGAAGAAAGTCATTTACTGTCATTTTTATATATAGCAACAATTCAGTCGTTATTTATTGAACATCCTGATGGCCATTTTAGTTCTTATTGGGCCCACTGATTCATTAAAACATTTAAAATCAATCAATCAATCTGTCATTTTATTTTTTGTAGATTTTGATACTAAAAATAAAATGTTAGAACATCGCAATAAGGAACTGTGTTCAGATTGACATGTTCAGTGCTCTCATCTCTTGTTCATGGCAAATCAGCTGAACTCCAAGTTAACTCCAAGTTTTGTCAGGTGAAACTTATTACAGAAGTGTGAAGGGTTATTTAACTATAATCACATTTGCACACAAGTCACATCTTCCAATGTTTTATATCCTTTGAATTGATTCTAACTGGATCCATGGCTCTTAAGGCTGATTTATACATCTGCGTCAAGCGCACGCATATGCATTCTTTGCACAGTGGCATAGCCCTCGCCGTGGCTGACTCCAACACTGACGCACACCTCTCAAAAAATGTTACTGTTCGTCGCAATGACACAGAGCAAGCTCTGTGATTGGTCGACTTGGTAGCGGTGACGAGTGTGGGTGGCGCTGAGAGCTGCGAGCCCGATGGAGCGAGTGTTTACAAGTGTCGAGTCCTGTGAAGTAGCTCCAAATGGGATCTTTTGTTTTGTGTTTATGATTAAAGTTGTTGCACGTCCACTGATTCCCGCCTCTAAATGAGCGAGTTTTAGCTACTTGTACATTTAGGGTAGCGTTCATAAAAAATAAAAATAAAAAACACCCGAAACTCGACATAGAGAAACATAAAAACCTACTGCCAGCTAGCTTTTCAGATGTGCTATTGCAGAGCAACACAGACAGCACGCAGAAGTATAAATGCATGGCTACACGCAAGGCAGGCACCGTGGGTCACTGTGATCACTCGACGCAGAAGTATAAATCAGCTTTTAGTCTACTTCAAAAGGCACTTACGGTCAAATGAAACCTGGAAAATGTGCAGAGCAGTGGCACACCAGGACCAGGTTTGAGGTCTGTTATAGTGGACAAAGCAAGCCCTGACAGTGTTTTTATTTTTATTTTTTTTACTTATTTAAATAATAATTACAAATCAAATGCATCAAATCTAAGAGTCTGAGTTTAAAGTAAAAATTCTGCATGCATTTTATCCAAAAACCAAAAGCGAAAATGCTTTGTAATAATAATTTATAATTTTGTTTGAAAATACAAAGTAAATTTGTAAGACTTTTTCAATTTGACACTACAACATAGTTAAATTCTTATGTTTTTATAAAAGAGTTGCAAGGCATCATTACAATCATTTACCAGTGTTGCTATGTCAACAAAGTAGCGTAAAAGCATACATAAAATGTCCTCCTTGCACATTATCTGAGCGGATTTCGATTTTTCGGGTGTGCTAATGTGTGATAAATGAATAGATATGTATGCGGGTGCATGAAGGGGATATTGGAATACTTTGAACATTGACCATGAGCGTGTGCAAGCTAGTCAGTGGTGCAGCAACAAAACATAAATGCATATTTTCGACCATTTTTCTTTGTTGTCCAAGAACCTGTCTATAATTTTCAATCAATATTTTTTACAGACCAAACATGTGGTGCATCTCTATTATTATTATTATTATTATTATTATTATTATTATTATTATATTAATGCTATTATTATTTTAGATTGCATGTTTGAAATGTCTCACTGGCTATCTGCCATGATCCTTGAAAATTGATCGATTTGCTGCGTAAATGTGTTAAATACCTCCCAGCCTATGGTATGCTGGAGCACCACCCCATTAGCACTTGGCTCCATCTGTGGCAGTCTTGTTAGCATGCACACATTTCTGTCATACACTGTGCCTGGATCCCATGTTCTTCAATGTGGGCGTATGCAGAGGTCATAGGTGACAGCTCTCAGATGTCAATCAAAAGAAGTTCAGACGAGCAGGGCTCAGTGCTGTTGTCATTCATGAATCTTTTCACATTGATTTCTTCCTTTTTTTCCCTCTCCGCCCAGTCCTCTAAAGCTACACGTTGTCATGCATGCTAATAAGCTTTGTTTTAGTTGCAAACAGAATATGATTGCATTCCGTCACGGTCTTGCTGCTTTTATTTATTTATTTAAGCAGTGTCAAGTCTGTTATTCTGTTTGCATAGCGCTTTTCTCTGTGCGCATTGTTTCAAGGCAGTGTGTGGAAGCGGTGCATGTTGATAAATGGGGCATTGCACTTAGAGGGACACTGGAAATAGGCGCATATTGATCCAGTGCAATCGTTTTATACTGTAAGATTGTCTGAAAAGATTTTTTCTCTCCCACTTTTTTTTCATCCACTAATATAAATGACCACTCCAGTCTTATAGTTTAGCATCTCTCAATCTACTGGTTTAAAAATGTAATTTAACATTTTAATCAATAAATGAACATTTCAATGAAATTAATAAATGAACATTTAAATTAACATATAAAAATTGAAAATAACATTTAAAAATGCCATTTAACATACATTTGACTAAAAATAGACTACAAATTGTACAAAAAACATTTTGTAAGTACTTTAAATTTACATATGTAGATTTATTTTATGCAGTTTATGATTTTTATCTATATAAATGTGTAGACTGTAAAAGGCAGTAGGTTGACTTTGCTTAAAAATGTGAGTAAACTGGTTGCTTTTAAAGTGATTAGAGGAGTTAAAAAACTAAGTAAACCATTGCATTAAAATTAAGTACATTAACTGTGCTTAATTATTTAAAAAATCTATAAAATCAAATGGATTCCAAATGTTTAAAATAACAATTACAAAACAAAAAGCATTTAAAATACACTTAAATAACTAAATGTACATTTTGTAAGTACTTCATACACACACACACACACACACACACACACACACACACACACACACACACACACACACACACATACGTAGATTTTTTTCATGTAATATTTGTGATGTTTATTGATATAAATGAGTAGACTATAAAAAGCAATTAGTTGACTATTTTAAAATATAGGTAAATGTGTTGCTTTTTAGTTATTAGTTGAGTTAAAAACTGAGTAAACCCATTGCATTAAAATTAAGTAAATTAACTGTGCATAATTATAAAAAAATCTGTTAAATAAACTTGATTTCAAAAGTTTAAAAGATGTTTTAATGACAATTAGAAATAACATTTAAAATACATTTTAACTAAAAATACATTTATAAGTACTTTAAATATACATATGTAGATTTTTAATGGCATTTGTGACGTTTATTTATGTAATTTGTGTACAATGTAAAAAGCAATTAGTTGACTAAAATATGAGTAAATGTGTTGCTTTTAAAGTGTTGAAAGTTGAAAAACTGAGTAAACCTATTGCAATAAGATTATTAATTACATTAACTGTGCATAATCATAAAAATCTATCAAACCAACTTGATTCCAAATGTTTAAAATAAAAAGTATAATAACTTATTTAAAATTATCATTGAAAGTACACTTAAAGGTGCTGTATGTAAGTTTTTGACTCTTTTAAGCTTAAAAATACCATAATATGTGTGCAGATATTTAAGAAACATCCCAAGTGAACATACTCGTTTAACTGAAAAACAATGCTGAAGTCAGATATTCTGCTTTGAAAATGGTTTTCTGTGCTGGAACACTTTTTTAGGTAAATTTAACCTGCACAATGCCAGTTGTAGCCAATTGTAATTCATCACCCCGGGTTGCCCGGTAGCGTATTTCATTCATTCATTCATTCATTCATTCATTCATTCATTCATTCAGAAAGGCTCTATATTTGTTTAGATGCATGCATTGCAATGCATGCGTCCGTGACCGAAATGGACAATATCAGACGTCGAAATGAGACAGATTCAGTTCCACCAGAGTTTATTAATAAGCAAATTATATAAATATTACGATACGTAAACATTAGGTGAGCAGGGTACATTGTAACCGCGTGTCCTAACAACATGCTTTGTGACGAGATGCGCAGTAATGAGCAGATTGGCTATTTGCACCCGACGAAACACGAGAGAAATTTTACAGCTTTTTAGAAGCACAGAATATGCACTCACTCACAAAACTGTAAGGTTTAGAATCTATTCAAACTCACATTAGCATTTAGCATTGAATAAAACACACAAGGTTTACCTGAGGTGATCACTGTCATAGATTTCACATGTTTAGCTGTGAGAAATAGAAGCCGTTTCTAATATATCAATTCAAGGTGTTGGTTAGAACCAAAACTCCTTTTAATATGGAAAATATTCCATCTATCGCGTGTCGTTGATTTTATTTATAGAACACAGTTTAAATCACTCGCTCATGTACTCAAACTGGCAACCCGCGCTTGTTTATTTTGATCCAGGAGTGCAATACCTAGTTCAACCACTGGGTGTCAAACTTACATACTGCACTTTTAAATAACTAAAAATATATTTTTTAAGTACTTTATACATCTCATTTATTTTTTATGTTTTTTGAGATATATACATAAATATATCAATTTGGTTCCAAGGTACAACAGGTTTGCTCACCTTTTTTTTCATTTATTCATTAGGATAAACCCCTTGAGACGCACCATCTCATTTTCAAAGGGTCCCACAATTAATCGCAATCACATAATTATAACAGAAGACAAGAAACAAAACAAATTACATAACATCCATAAAACAACTACAAACAACAAAACAAACATTAACGAAAAGGGGATGTAGTATACATACATATACATAGTGTTAAAAGATGTACAGATCAACATCCTCAGGAAAGACAAGTATAGTCCAAAGTAAAATATTACTTAAAATAAAGGTATGCTTAAACACCTTGAATGATGTAGTGGATCAAATGTTAGCAGGTACATTATTCCAATCTATTGTACCCTTAAACATAAAAGCTCTTTTACCAATGGGGTTTTTTTTAAAGCAAGGAACAAGAAAATAAGTGAACAGAATGTCTAACTTGATAATTTAACAGAAGAAAAATACAAAATATTGTTGTAAATAATAAGGATACTTAAAATAAATACATTTAAATATAAATTGAAACCAGTGAACATGTTTTTTTTTTTTTTTTTTTTTTTAAGTCATCTTTACTCTCAATTTTTTTAAACAACTACATTTTTTACAATGTAGGACTCAAATTACGAAAAGATTAGACATTTTGAAAAATTTGTAATGTAGGTATGTACAGTTATGTTTGGATAAAACTTTTTTTTTTACTCTGCAAACTACTAATGACCTTTCTTTCATACTTAAAACCAAAATACCAACTTTAGAAGAGTTAAGAAATCTATATTGCCAGAGAAAGTAAGACTGCAAAATCATTACGTCTCTTGTGGCTGCTGGCTTGTATCTATATTCAGGTTGTATTGTATTTCTACAGTAGTTGAATCATTTGTTTGTTAATGTATGTCGACGGCATATTCATCTGCAAAAGGTTGATTCTGGTGCGAGGAGCCATTGGACATAAAGGCACATGTCTTGTTAGTCATTCCATACTGCTAATAGCTTCATCAATATGCACAGACGAATCGAGCAGACGGGCATCATGGGTCGTAGAACTTCATTGACTTTGCTAAAACACCGTGATGATGTAAAACACCTCTCCGATTACCATTCAGTCGTCCTTCTGGTGCCTGCATAGTTCAGTACTGCGTGACCTGTATGTTTGGACAATTTAAAGAGAGATTTTTTTTATCCATCTATATTTGTGTTTTTTTGCTTTGTTTTGATAACCTTGGATATTTAGCGTTTTTGAGGTATGGAGTGATAGAAAGACATTTATATTACTACTTCGCTACAATTTAGACTAAAATAGATTTGAAAGTTTTACCAGGCCATTTTGGTTTAATTTTATGTCATTGTGTGTTTGTTTTATTTTTATTTATTATTTTTCATTTTAAAATGCGTTTTCTTTTATGAAGGACAAAGAAATGTATTAAAAATGTTTATTTAAAATAATACAGGGTTCAACATTAAAGATTTTTTCTACTGGTGATTCAGATTTTTACTTGCCCTGCCAAAATTTTCACTGGCCCCACCAAAAAAAAAAAAAAAAGAACTAAATAGCTTTTTCGTAGCCAGAAATTTTAAATAATGTGTCAAAAGCCAAACATGATTGTATACATACACTTTTTATTCAGCATAACTGTTCTTTAAATACAACTGACAATTTAAAAACCTACAATTGTGATGTAACTTTTTTTAAATTTGGAAAAAATAAATAAATGAGATCGGTTCCAAAACAAACGTCTAGGTGTGGAAAAACATCCTATTTGCACGCAATTGACAAACAGTTGCAGCCAAATTAAACTTTAGTGGTCGTTCGGGCCAGTAACGATCCTGTCTATTGTCCCGAGCGTCTCGCACGCTGGCCCCGGGCCATCGGACAGTCCTTTTTGTCGAGGCCTGTCATAAAACACTATTTATTTATTTATTTATTTATTTATTTATTTATTTATTTATTTAT